>JALRMM010000086.1:0-107610 GCA_026122155.1 Zymoseptoria crescenta | reverse complement strand
CTACGACTAGGACGAGCGATCTAGAGGGTTATTAGACCGCTTAGCTTTAGTCTTACTACGTTAACGGCTAAATTGCGCGGGATCTTTCTTAGCTAGAGGTACGGAAACTGCGCGAAACTATCGTAGAGGCGGTGTGGTTTTGTCGAGCTCTATTAAGAGTCGACGTTCGGCCGAGGAAGGATTAGATATACTTATAATACACCGCGTACGGTGTACGAAGTCCAAGCGAGAGTAATGCGAAGGTAGTAGTGTCTAAGAAAGTTAGCTCCGAAAAACGGAGGGTAAACAAGTATAGAAACTTACCGTCGCCTAGGCACCCTCGATCTACTATGTTTATTAATGTTGTTATTAACAACTTAGGAATGCATTAAACGGAAGTGGATGTTATAGAAGCAATGTTTATAGTAGACGGCATAGATATATACACGCTGCCGCCGGGCTAACTAATAAGTTACCGGATGCATATATATAGGCTCGTACCGCATAACATACGAAGTAATCGCGAAGTAATTACGAATTAAGCCTACTAAATCCCCTATAAGCGCGCCGAGGACGACGCTTATAAGGAGAGGAGGCAATTATAACAGTACCGCCAAGGACTACTATAAGGATTACTGCTAGAGGTAGTAATCCGGGTCGAGTAAAGTTATCCTTCGGTTATATAACTAAGGAGGTAACGAATGCTTAGCGTATGCCTACTACATATAAGGCGAAGGGCTTACGCTCGCACATTGAATTCTATAAGAATTAGTCTCACCTTTTATCTAGTGGATATTAGGCGTTCCTTACATTGCTATAGACCCTATCGCCTTTATATAGTAGTACTCCGTCTTCTTAGTAGGGAGGACTTCGTCCGTAATAACAAGTAAACACTATAAATGCGGGAGGTCCTGAAATAGCTTATATACACCGGGGTGCATAGTCTTAATAGCGTTAGCAATAAGGCCTCGTGAAACTACTAGTATCTACTCCCTATATACACCGGTAGACTCGTAGATATCGTAGATATCTAGAGGTACGGCCGGTTAGTATATATCCTAAGTTAAGCTACCGTCTAGAAACCCCGGCTTAACTACGATAGCGGCATTAGTCCACGACTCCTAGGAAACGGTCGTATTACCGACGACCTCTTACTATTTCGTAATGCAAACGTTAAGGTTATCGTATATAAGAACAAGCTTTAGCGCTATCGTAACTTGTACAACCTTCTCCTATAATAGTAGTTAGACTACCGAGCATTCTACCGGGGTATATATAAATAGCTAGTGTTAATAAGGGGTGAACATAATTATGCCGGAGTGTATAGGGGTCTCTCGGGATATATTAGATGCCGTATTAGGTCTATACACTAAAGTATATAAACATATAGACTTCCGGGTATCCTATTAAGGGCAATAGGTATAGTAGTTTATACGGAGCCGCATTAGGTTCGATCCCCTTCCTTAGTATTATTCGGTAGTAATAAATAATGTATAATTACTCTATACTACCGAATAACGTTTTTGCCCTTTATATTAGACTCCTTAGTCCGGTTCTTAATATCGGGCCTACTATTTTGCATATAGGGTAGCTATACGACATTTTAATTAGACGGGTTATATCGGGGTAGATCGGGGTACGGTAGGGCTAATAGGGGGCGTCCGGGGTATTATACTAATTCCGGATTAGGTAAGAGCCTAGTAGAAGTAAATAAATAGGGTAACTCGGGGTATACGGGGTTAGACCGGGTTAGGCTAGGACGAACGGAAGCTAGGAAAGTAGACGATAGCCGACCGGATAGGGTAGTACGGGGATATATAGGGTAAGTCGGGGTAAGTCGGGGTAGAAAGGATTATAGGAAAGAAATTATAAACGGACCTTCCCTTTAGCTATAATCTACTATAATAGACTAAGTCCCTAATAATAACTCGTATATACCCTAAGACCCTATATCGTATCGACTACGCGCCGCTTAATACTAGAGCCCTATAAGTACTTAGATAGCAAATATATAAACTTATTCGACATCTAGCTAGTACGCGAATAATAGACTATCGCCGTAATTATAAATACGCGCTTACGAACCGTAAGTAGTATACTCGCGGACCTAGTATAGCTATCGCGATGCGTACGCTAGTTCTAGCTAAGTCGATTAAGTATACCGAACTAAGAGGGCACTATTATCTCTATCTTCTTATATACGGCTACGTAGTCTACCTTCTCGATATTAGTACTATCGTCCGGTAAGAACTTACCGAATAGGTCGTACTCTCTTATTAGAGTATAGAGCTTACTCCGTATACCGTCTACGTCGATAAGATCGACGCTACCTCTAAGAGCTATCCGTATATCGTCCTAATATATAATACTACTTATTACTTACCGCCGCTATTCGAGTATACTATAGTACTTCGAGCGGAGTAGAATATATTCTACCTCTTCGTAGCTAGCTACTACCTATATCTAGAGCATTTTAGGAAAGGACTAATAGAGCTCGTTCTTTAATAAATCGTAGAGGAGTTATAGTTTAGCCTCCGGTGTTCTTCTCGTACGTACTTTCGTACGTATAACGCGTCGTATAAGGAGGTCTACGGCCTCGTTTTCGTAGCGAATCTAGTCGCCGCTATTATTACTTTCGTCCTTAAGTACGTCGTCTAAGTTACTATCGTCGCTAGTATGTTCGGGTAGTATAGGGGAACGAGGGTCGTCTTAATATAGACTAAGGGAGCTAGATATCCTCCTAGGAGGATAGCCTTAAAGGTAATAAGGTATAACTCGGGCGGGCTATATAATAGCTTTACTATAAGATAGAATCGATAGCGCCGAGGTAGCTAAGGCGAATAGGTATAGTTTCGGGGTAATATAGAGTATAGTTAATATTAATATATATAGTAGCGTAAAGTTAGTCGCTATTACTAAAGCCTAAATCCACTCTACTAAGGTAGGAACTAAAATCTCTTAGACTCTCTACGAGAATACCTATCCCTAAGCTAACTATACGCTCTAATTAGTCGAGGTACTCTAGGGTATACTAGGGTAGGGTAGGGTAGGGTAGGTAGATTAGCGCGAAGCGCTAATTAGCTAGGGTAGATTAGGTTTAAAACAAACATTCTCGCTAGAGAGTCTAAGCTTACTAAGATAATCTTATAATGCCTCCTCTATCCCGATAATCCGAACCTACGTAACCTATTACCGTAGAGTCCGGTAGATCGGAGCCGAGTCTAATTAGGCCGAAGGCTCTATAATAGTCTACTGGATTTTGGCCCCCAATTAGAATAATTAGCTAATAGCTAAAGTTGAAATGTCGCTATTACGTGTAGACTTATACGTGATTCCGCTATGTCTTTCGAAGGCAAGGCGACGGCCGCTAGTAGGTAAAGGGGGGTCCTAGGGGGTCTCCCCCTAGAAAAGAAGTCTATATTTCTACGGGTTTTATAGACTATTATAGGAAGTCCTTCGGCCCACACACTTAAGCAAACGTAGTGCTTCGTTTAGACTGCGAAGCTTAGCGGTGCAGACTGAACGGAGCACGGAGAGCTAGCTCGGCGATATTCCTTGTCAAAGCCGTTCTGCTGTCCCTGACAAGCACGAGCGGCGCAGGTGAACGAGCAAAAGTTATCATGTGAAATCCGAGGCAATCGAAACGCGGTCTTTGCTGTGCACGTGGGTACTTATACCTGGGAGAAAATGAATAAAGCAGAAAGCGCGACATAGCGATAACACCTACATGCGGGCAGTGGCAGCCTTGTTCCGGGACTCAGCTTTACGTAGCACGATGGCAGAAAGGGAACAGTAGAATAAAGCTCGGAATAGGCCAGAAAAACTAACGAGTGGCCCTCCTTGCGGGTTCGGCTGAGTCGGGTGCTGAATGTCAAGAAGATTGAAGATTTTTGAGTTCATCGACAGCCTACCCCTGAGGCAGGGCTGAGACACTGCGAGTTGAAGTTCAGCACAAAGCAAAGCGTTCGATGACTTTTGGATACAATAAATGCTGCAAACTTGCGGAAGGTGTGAATACGAAAGCCAAATGTCAGTGCCAGACTGGCGTTCGGTCTAGAAATACAAACACATTGGCGAATGACCTCTCGAAGTGTTGAAGTGGGTTAAGCGGAGAGAGTTGCGTTCACGCAAGCCGTCAATCGCAGCGTCACCAGACCCAGGCTATTGACTCGTACCTTCCTGATGAGAGTCGTTTCTAGATCTGGAAGGGCTGGAGGGACTTCTGCTGTCGGAGGCTCGTCTTTGGCGAATCGACAAATGAGCACCTTGTGGAGTCTTTGGACTAAGGTTCGGCTGAGACCGTATGCCTTCGTTCCACTGCATGATTTGTTGCGAGGACGATCTGCGAGACGGATCGTGGCCCGCATCCTGGCTGTTTTCTGGCTGCACCGCCGCATGTCCTGTGTTTGCGGGAATGGGTGTAGATTGTCCATCCAAAGACATCGTGACTTCGGTAAGCGGAAGGACGATTTGCGGAGTCAGTGCAGTACGGGCTTTCGCGGTTCCAGTATCAAAGCCAGCACCGAATCGATGTTGTCTCTGGAACTCTGCGGGCCGCCCTGCGTCTGGTGGAGTCTCAATCGGCAGAGGTCCGTCGTCCTCCGGGACATTCTCAGCGAGGTCGAGACCAGAGGCTTCGACGGGTGAAGGATGACAGAGCTCGGGATCTATCTGAGTGGCCTGGTCTCGTGTGAATTTGATCCATTGTCCGATGTCATCGGCCTTTTGTGAGCGAGCGCGTCCGCTGATTTTCAGTGGTGATCGCAGCCTCGGAACGGCGGACACGATTGCTTCATCATACGGATTGGATAACGCACGGTCGCGCAGCGGAGCAGGACGTGAAGCCGGATCGATGCCACTCATCGCCGGCGAAGATGGCGGCTGCGAGCCAAGGTCGGAAGCCGCTTGCTCGTGACATTCGACTGGTCGGTTCGCCATCATCTCGAGGTAGAGACCCAAAGCGAAGCATTCTGCCTTCGCCGCTTCGACCGTCGCGGCGGCTTCGTCGCAATCTCGGACGACATTTGAAAGCTCGATTTGCTCTTGCAGCTCAAAGTCCTCATCCGCCGTGCTCGGCGTCACTCCCTGGTCCCGCAGTAGGCCACGAGAGACGCGCTCGGAGTCGTATTCATCCCTCACCAGCCAGTACCGCTCAAGCATCAATTCCTCAATGGCGACGCTGCTGTAGTATTCTTCCTGCTTGGGATGCATCGAAGCTGGGAACGGGCTCGGTTCTCGCGTGACTGAGCGCAAAGAATCTGAATCGTCTGTTGCCTCGCCAGATGCATGCTTCTCTTCTTCCAGGAGGGGTCCCAGATAGCTGATCAGCTCGTTCGACGCTTTTTTCAGGCCTTCCTCTTTGGCTTTCGCTTTGGTCTCGAGGCGGGACAGATCCCCGATATCGGTGCGAAGTCTATCGATGTACTGTCCAAGATGGTCATGTTGTGACTGCAGCTGTTGATCGAGGGCTTGAATCTTCACCAGTTGATGGGCGCTCTCTGTGCTCAAGCCAGGCGCAAGACTCTGTACCAAGCTAGAGATCTCTTCAAGCAACTGTTGCTGCGTGCTCTGCACATGTTTTGCCTGATTCTGGACATTTGTCGATTCGAAATCTACCCTGTCTTGAGCGTCCATAGTATCGTCGCGTAATCTCGACAGCTTCGTGCACATCCGACGAACGGCCTTGGCCGCCAGTGACTGCTCTTCGGCACCCTTGCCTCGCATAGCCATACTCTGTGATTGTGGAAATGTAGATGTTCATGAGTGTGTTGTGATTGTCCGCTGCTGTCGCCAGGGCTGCATCGCCGAACAGACCAGCACATTCAGCGATGGCGATCGTTTCTCAATCCGACGTGACGGATAGGAGAGGAGATACAATGAGGCTCTGTGGACCGCAGAGGACTTGCATCACTCAGCCGTACCCACAGTCGTGGACGCCACCAGATTGCAGGAGCTGGAGCCACGGCGGGTAACAATTTTCGTGCAGCGCGAGACCGTGTACCGTGGCACCACAAGTCCACGACGACATTGTGCAGCAGCAGGCAGGGCGTGAAGTCACATCCCGTGCGATGTTCTACAGTACCCCGGCTGGCAAGGCAAGGCATGTGGGGCATTTCCCAAACACAACACAAACAGAATCCGGGTCGGCACAGCGCGCATGTACATTCGACGAGGTACCTCCGTACCCTTTACCAAGCAAGAAATTCATGCTCAGGACGGGCCAAATGTCTGCAGATCTGCGACGACATTTGTCTCTCGCCAGAGGCTCGCAGGCGATTCTTAGAATGAGGCAAAACCGGAATAACCAGGAGCCCTTGGTAGTAATCCGGAAGTACGCGTGGCGACGCGCACGGAAGATTTAACCCGCACTTTTGGCATTTTCTATCTAGACGCGTATCCTCGTCGTCTTATTACTAGCCTTGTCGACGTTGTCGCACCGCTCTTGTTTACCCCTCTTGTTTACCGCTCTTATTATCCGCCTTTATAATAAAGGCTAAAGCCTAGTACTACTAAGGATCCGAACGCGTTTATAAAGGACGTTATAGATAATCCGGTATATAAGGAGCTAGAGTGTATTAATAACGAGCTACTTATAGACGCTAGATTCGATAGTGGATTTAAGGTCGGTAGTAACGATAAGGACGATATAAAAACAAGCTACTTATTAGCTTATTAAATAGTATAAATAATCGGAAAAATTAGGTAACTACGGCAACAATACTAATAGCACTATTAAAAGCGCCTATACCGCTAGACTTTAATAATTTTAAGAAGGTAGATACGCGTCTTATAAGATAGCTAAAAGTACGGATTATACGCGTTATAGCGTATATACGTTTCGGAAGTATATAGAAAGCCGGATCTACCTTATTCTAAGAACTACCGGCTCGTACTTAATACCTAAGAGGGTACGAAAGTTTAGTTCTTAGCGATTATTAATAACGCGACTTTAAGTATTAATATATCTTAATTAATTATTTTCTTAATAACTACTTAACTAAATTACTTTATTTTAATTACTATAGTACCGTAGAGTATCCCTCTTAAATATAGAGTAGTCGCTATATATATATTCTTCGAGTAAGGACTCGATATTAAGCTTATTACCGATAAGCTTACTCGATAGCCTATTACTATTTAACGACTAATTAAACGCGTCTATATATATTTACCGACCTAAAACCTCTTAGATCTACTTAATAACATCGATAACCTTCCTTATATAGGCCGGCTACGTCTTAGTAAGCCTAGTAATACTCTAAGCATCGCTATTAGATATACGGCTATATAGTATTCGATATAAAGCTAGTATAATATAGTTCCTTAAGAAACAAGGAAGCGTAAAGCACTTAGTAAACTCGATAATAACCTAAGGACACCGAGTAAGAAGTAGATCTTCTATATTATCTATAATAAGGCTTACTATAACGCGGATCTAAGGCTACGCTTTTAGAAGCCGCTATCTCGTAATAAGGCTATTATTAAGAACTAGCTAACTAACGACTATATTAAGGTATAAGAGCCCTATTACCGCGACGAGCTCTAGCTCTACTACTATACTAACTATATTATTATCTACTACGATAAGAAGGGCTAGAAGTTTAGAGGATCTAGCGATAAGCGAATTACTATACTATACGGCGAGAAACCCTATACTACTAAGTAGCTAGTACGCTTCTTACGAGAAGTTTAGTACGCTACGTATAGTAAGAATATAGGTGCGATACGTCCGATCGTTATATAGGAGGTTAAGAGTACTAATTACGAGGGTTTATAAAGGTAGATTAATAAGGCTAATACGAAGGCTAGAGTAGTAGTTTAAGAGTAGTAAGATAATAGTAGGATTATCGGATTAACTAAGAACGAGCTTCTTAACCGTCGTAATTAAGAGGTAGAAGTATATAATAAGAAGGTTAGCATAGAACGTCGTCGTTATCGTCGTAAGGGCCTATCGAAGGGTAGTAATCTACTACTTTAAAAGCGGTTTACTATAGAGCGACTCTTTCCTTATAAACCGGACGCTAAACGAGTTAGTAATAAGCTAGGCCTAGACTTCGCGTTTATAGTATTCGTATTATATCTTAAGCACCTATTTCCTTATATAGATAAGATTAGAAAGAGGAACCCTAGCTAGCGTATCTTAATTTAAGAAGATAACGATAGTATATATCTAAAGGTACGAGAGCTACTAGTAGCATATATTAAAGAGTATAAATACGAGTTTATAGGACACCTACTAAACTTACTAGATCTAGCTCTAACTAAGACGTTGTTTAGTAACTAAGGGAAGCTAATAGAGCCGTTTATTTATAGTATTACTAGCGCCTCTAAGGTAACTAAGAAGCGCGTAGACGACCGCTTAATATAGGTCTAGTAAGGTAAGGCAATAGACAAGTTCGTCGCTAAACGAGTAGATAATAGTAGATATAAGAGGCTAGTAGACGGTGCAATATCCGTAAACTATAGGAATACCTTTAAAGGTAGCTAAACATATTAATTAGTTACGCTATAATGCCCTAATGCGGCTACTAAGTTACTAACACCTTCCCTAAAGCTATAGCATAAACATGAATCGATTAGCTTGTTGAAATCTCTTCAATTGCTCGAGTTATTACTAAAATAAGGTGAGAGGTGGAGGAAAGCTAGGGTGTTGAAAATCGCCAAGAACTAAACTTTCGCACCCTCTGCGGTACGATGTCTACTTTATCATCCCAATCTGCCATCCGAACCGACCAAACCCCCGCCTTCAATCTACGAAAGCTGCCGGCCCCGCATGCAATGCACTCCATGCAGACCACCTTGAAGATGCACCCGATCGTCTTTTGCCGCGGTGGCAGAACGTCAAACGTGACAACGCGACATCCATCGCGGCCGCAGAGCCGCATGAGATAGGCGTGCGTGTGACTTGTTATAGGTCGCGTCGTGGTCGGAGCTGTAATGGGTTCATCTTCGCTGGCACCCATGTGCCTCCTCTTTGCGCAAGCGCTTTGCTTCCTTTGTGAGGCCTTTGCGGTCCTTTCAGGGCCATGGTCACTCCAGTACTTCGCTACCATTGGGACGAGGTCCACCGCATCTTCTGGTTCTTTGACCCGGAGTTCTCGAAGTGGTTCTGTTACGACGGTGAGAACGACAGGCTAGTCTACACAGATGGAAGGAAGGTAGCTCGGCCAACGCATGTCCCGGCGAGCTACTACCGGGACCCGCGTACGCCAGCCGCGCTGTCCGGAACGCTGCCGGCCGATGACTTCGCCGCAGGTTCACCGCCACAAGATCGAGGTTACGTTCACAGCGCACAGCGCCACAGAAGAGGATCCAGTACAGAGGTTCCGCAGCGACCTACCAGACACGATTCGCCGCCCCGCAATGCACCAACGTATCAGTTCCGAGAGCCAACACACGCTGGCAGGTCCAGTGACGCCCGCAATGCTGTACAGCGAAGCGGGCACCCGCCCACAGTCCAGGATATTGCGGGCAGCCCTCCTGTGGTCACCCACCCAGGAGGGTCGCGCCGTACGAATCAGTATCAGGGATACAACGTACCGTCGTCTAGCAGAACACACTACCAAGGACAGCCATCCGGCAGCGGACGGACTGGTGGCTCTGGCTACCCAGTCCCGGATCGCACACGCCCGGCGACATCTCAGGGACAGCAGTCCGCTCCGCAAGTGGTATCAGAGCAAACCGAGCCGAGGACTGCTGTTGCGGAGAGTCTGCGCACCGGTGACAGGAGAACTGTTCGTACCGAATCAGAGGATCTTGAAGGGTTGTTTCCAGGGTATCGTATGAGAAATGCTTCGGATAACTTCTTCGTCGTCGGCAGAGTGTTCAAGACACTATGGGCGGAGTGAGTGCATACCCATCAAAAAGTACGATGTTCCCGATCATTGATGAATGTTGCAGGCCACTTGGAGAGACCACGAGTTCCGTACCCGGTAGAAGCCCGAACTCCGCCATAAGGCCAGCTCGATTCGGTGGAGAACGAGTCTACTCCAATATCCGCCGTTTTGTTGTTGTACGAGCTTTCGGACAGTACTGTTGGGCTATTCCGATTGCCACCTATGGCCAGCTGGGCGTCGGCAAGCCCGGAGTCGTCAAATCCGAGTACTGTATCATCCACACCACGAAGCAAGCGCCAAGTCCCATGACATCGGAGCGCCCTCGCGAGAATGAAAGAGGAATGCGTTCCAAAGCCATCAGAGTTGTTCCGGACAGCCCAAACGAGATCCTTGATGATTTCAGCCGACTTCACCTGGCTGGCGTGCGTATGGTGCAGCACAATCTGAAAGTCAAGGCTGTGGGCATGGTACATGAGGGCAGTACCGACGCATTACTTTCCCAGTTTCGAAATGTTCTGCTTGAGGCCCAGAAACGGGCCGAGCGTGGTAGACCTGGCTATGAGAGCAGCTCCTCTTCCGAAGGATCCGAACAAGACTCCGATCAGGACTCCGATCAGGACCCCGATCAGGACCAAGATTCGAGACGAAAGCGTTCCACCAAGCGGACCAGAGACGACCGAGGTTCTAGTTCGAAGGGCAAGCAGCCGGTAAGAGACGATAGAGGCTCTGGCTCGAAGGGCAAGGAGCCAGCGAGAGACAACAGAGGCTCTGACTCGAAGGGTAAAGAGCCAGCAAGGGACAATAGACGCTCATTCTGGGGAGGAAAAGAAGCAGTGAGAGACGAGCGTGGTTCCAGTTCAAAGGGCAAGCAACCAGTACGGGACAGGAGAGACTCCAAGCAAGATGATCGGCCTCCACGTCCAACACCGGTGTCCTCAGTTCGCCAGGGAGGCCCAGCCCAACAACCGTCTGCAGTCAACGAAAAGCTGGCAATGTGGACCCGTCAGAGCGTTCTCCGGCTCCTGAAACAGGGCAAACGCATGAACCAGGCCACAACAGAAATAGCGCACATGTTGCGAGCCAGGGATCCAAGCTTGTCGATCGAGGCTGCCGAAATGCAAGTCGGTGCTCTCCTCGCACACTCCAACGCAATACTGAAGCGCCAAGAAGACTCCTCGGAAGAGTCTTCTGCGGAAGACTCAGAGTAGACCTATGTGTCCGCTGCAACACTTCGCAAAGTTGCCTTCACCAAATCTTGTTATCCGACTCCCCCTGGTGGCGCCCACGGCTCGAAAGTGCACGTCTTGTCATGTGCTCGATGCCGTCCGGGTGGCTGCCCACCACCAATTACTTCGCCCCGGCTGACGCATCGTTTGGCTGGAGCGCACGATCTTATGTCACTGACGAATTTCCTTTCTTCCCGCTGAGCCCAGATCAGCTATGATTGTTACCTGTCTGCGAGCAGGCGTTTCGATTTCCATTCCTTACGCTCTCTCCCAGGGTCTATCTCATTCCCAGCGTGTTTGCTGTCCCCGTATTGTTTTGTGCGTTCAAATTGATCAGACGCCTAGCCTTCTCAAAGAGGCTTCGGAGCGATATCGACAGACTTCGGGTTTCCTGCGTGCGGATATTGTGTTTCTTGTTTTCCATCTTGCTGCGCGAATGTTCTTGTTGATCGAGTCGAGCCGGCGGGCTTGCGGACGGGTGGTAGGCCTATGTGCTCGATGCGATCAGCATATGCCGTAATCACAATTGCTACGAATTTATAACCACCTTCATCGAGTTTGAGCAATCTGCACGCTCCTCGCGTAGAGGTACACCTACATCTCGGCCATGTCGACTTCCCAGCCTTGCTCCAGCTCGACCAAAGACGTGCGCAGGATGTCTCAACTCGTTCAAACCTCAAAAGCATGGAGCGCAGTGAGGATGCCGTCCTTTCGGTCGCGGCTCGGTGCAGGGACGACTTTGGTCGTCTGTGGGTGCCTCCAGAAGTTCCATGATCAGTTTCGACTGGGCGGAAAGTCAGAGAGCTCGATTTTTTTTTGTGGGCCGACAGCTTGGGTGTCTTTGCCAAAGGCACGCTCTCCGTAGAGTACAGGCTTCGACACAACAAAGAGGTGTATCAGACCGTCATGCAGCTACTAGAGTCGATCGCCATCGGTCTAGAAGCGTGTAAGTTGCGCCAGTTCCGTCCGTTTACTGCTGCGCTGCCCAGGCTGACAATTGAAGGCGTGATCATCAATGGCGGTGACTTTCTGGCATCCAATCTCGCGGAGACCATTGTCAAGACTGATGCTGCAGGTCAACGGCGCTCGGAGGAAGGCAGTGAGCCCAGTGATTCCTCGCCGCACGAAGCCGGTTTGGATGATGAGTCTCGACTGGAGGTCCGGCGCCATCGGATACATGCAGATACTGGAGGTCTCATTAGATTGGCCCGAGCTGTGAGACGAGCAGGAACAGCAACCACTGACTTACGTGCTGCTGTCTATGAGCCCAAGGACGCCGCGGGCGAAACCCTCGCCCCGACATTCCAGGCGCACATTCGATTCGTCTTCGAGACGTCTCTGGAGTACTGCAGTACAGCCGTCGCCGACCAAGCTTTTGGGTTCAGGGTGAAGACCGAACGAAGTCACATGGTCCACTCGGACATAAGCTCTGTTGGAAAGCAGAAGACTGCAGCAACATACATTGAGAGCATTGTGACCAAATTTGTTGCAACGCAAAGATCTGGCATCTTGATCCCGGCATCCGCGGCACAGAAATCTATCAAGAGTCCCGTGGAACCGTTTCTCAAGCATCGAACGCTCAAGATCATGCAGACGAGATGGCGTCGTCTTCGTTACCAGGCCGAGCACGCCGACAAATTGGCAAATCGCGGAGGCGTTCAGAAAGCCGACGCCCTCGTTGCTGCTAAACCTGACATAGAGCCTCTGTTAAGCACTTAGGAGTCCTCTGCCTTGGGGCCACCAGATGGGAAGAAGCCGCCAGCAAGTCAGCCCAACTCGAGAGCTACAACCCTCCCGAGACATTCCGCACATTCCAATACATCTCGTGATCGCCCTTCCAGTGCGGGAAGCTCCGCAACCAAAGTCAACGCCAACCGACTCAGCTATCCTCGCCCTCCTGCGTGGCCAAAATCGGACCAAGGAGTAGAGTGCGACGAGTTCGAATGTCCATTCTGTCGACAGAGCCTGTCCGCTACACGCCACTTGGCATGCATCAGAGTCTGGAAGTGAGTACGCACCACCACTGCGCCATTCTAAGCGGTGCTGACCCAGGACAAGCACACATGTGATGCATGGCCTGCGCCCCTACTTCTGCGTCGTAGAAGAGTGCACCAACGAATTGGAAACTTATCGTACCTTCGACCAGTGGATACATCATCTGGAAGTCAGCCATTCTGCGTCGTTCTACTGGTGCTCGAAGTGCGGAAAGGCATATCTAAGAAGAAAATGACTATGCTCTTCACTTACGGCAGAGACATGGTTGATCCGAGGACGATGGCCAGTTCGCCTTCCTTGTGCGCACGAATGTCAAGAAACGGCCTCTTCACATAGTCTGTTGCCCCTTCTGCAAATGGACTCCCTCAGGCAACGCTGAGGCTGCAGATTCGGACGATCTTGAAGCCACACTACGAGAACATGTGTCAAGTGATCATTTCAAGTATCTCGCCCTGGCTTCTCTCCCGTGGCATCTTGAGGGCTGCGGAAACATTGTTGCATGGGATACAGCTACGCCAGTCTCGACGTCAGATTGTTCGGAGACTAGTGAAAGACAGACATCCCATGACACGTCCGATAGTTCGACGGATGATGCTCCGGCAGCGGGAGGAGACGATTCTGCCAGCGTGTACAGGAGCCGATCAGAGTCTGATGACGAACTTGTTGTGCACTCAATGCGTGGGACACTTGGACGGCCAATCACCACAGCAGTTCTAGGAGGACTTTCAAAGCAGTCAGTCACCGGTCCGGACATAGGCCTATGGCGGACTAATACTGCCGCCGTCGAGCAGGTACTTGCAGTGCCGCCCAAGATGGAGCCTGCCACAGACAGAGTCGTCATGAGTGGACCGCCTGCTATCGCATCTACCCGAACCGCCACTGTCGAGCGTCGACGTCCAGTTCCGCCCAGCGTCAGGTCCCCCATCGGCACAACCGTCATGACTCAAACCGCTACCGCAGCGCCTATGGCCACTTCATTTGCTGAAACTCTACCTCCGGTTTCATCGAAGGTTGAGCCTTCTAACGACCGAACCACTCAGACCCGATGGGCTGCAACAGCGCCCGCTTTTACTGCCACTGCAGATTCTCGGCTTCCAGTGCGGCCCACGCCCAGGTCTCCTACCAAATGAAACGTCAAGACCCAGAAGGCTGCAGTGGCGCCGGCTGTCACTGCTGCCACTGCAAATCGACCTGCAGTACCGCCCGATCGCAGACCTGCATTGCCGCCCAAGCCTTGGTCTCTCGAAGAGGGTATTGCCCGGGCCCAGGCGGCTTTCGTAGCGCCTAACACGGCAATACCGCGCCAGCGTGTTATACAACAACCTCCGATCACGCAGCCGGGGACTGATTCGCCTGCTGGTGCTACCGCGAGGGCTACCCACCGCAGCCCGGTATACAATTCAGCTGCTGGCTTGTGGATTTTCTGGGATCCTGAACGACAGCAGCATTACCACTATAATCAGCGGGAGGACCGTCTAGTCTTCCAGGAGCAAACTAGGAGGCTTCGCGTTTTTCCCGTTGACTACTATCAGGACCCACATGCGCAGCAGCTGCGAGTGTCTGCACAGCAGCAACAATTCCGTCAGGGGTATGAGCTAGCTCGCCCCCCTGATCAGCCCTCATATCCGGCACCTGCGCGAGGTACATCTGACAGAGTAGCTCCTCGACTTGCCCTTCGACGACAACAGTCTGCCAGAGGATTCTCGGAACGCGAAAATGTTCCCACTCCCCAGATAGCCGGTCAAAGCAGTGGGGTCTCCAGCGGCGCTTACGGTCGTGGCCAACCTGACATGATGTCGAGCTATCCAGGAGAGTACCACAGTCGTGGCAAACCTGGATCGGTGCTGAACGATCCAGGAGAGTCTTCCGGTAGTCAGCGTAGGCTGAGGCCAAGTGATGCAGCAATTCAAGGGTATATCACGGCTGCTGCTGCTGCCAATGAGCTTCCGGCTCGAGCGCGCACGGAGGGATCGTTAGACACCGGCCGGCCTCGACGTCGCATCATTAAGCAGGCTAAACTCACAAGCCTGCTCGCCGTCGACAAGCGCACCCATGAGCGCAGGACCGTACAGGCCACGCCGAAGGAGATCGCAGTGTTGTTTCCGGAATTTTACATCAGGCGCCCGGCGGATCGATTCTTCCGAACAGGCCGGGTTTTCGCACTGCTCTGGGAGAAGTGAGCGATGACCTTGAGAGCTGGACATAGGCCAGCGGATGGCAAGATCATCACGGAGGAGGCCATTACCAACGGGACCGATTCTGCCCTGGTACCAGCTCGTTTTCGGAATGAAAATATACATACTACCATTCGCCGCTTCGTCGTTGTACGAGAATTCGAAAGCTTCTGCCACGCCCGTCCCATCGTGAGCTACCAAATACAAGGTGTTGGCAGACCTGGTGTGGTGAAATCCGAGTATGCCATCATCCATACATCAAGGGAAGCGCCCCGACCAGTGCCCTCCGAACTGCCTCGCCAGAGGGAACGCGGACTTCGAGCACAAGCAATTCGCGTTGTACCGGACAATGCTGCGATGAATCTGCTGGACCAGTACAGCCGAGTCCATTTCGCAGGCGTGGTCATCGTTCAGCATAACCTCCGGGCAAAAGCGATCGGTATGGTCCATCCGAGTAGCATGGACGCCCTCATATCACGGTTACGCAATGTACAGAGAGAGAGACCGACGACAGCAGTTCCGGCAACGAATCGTCCGAGTCTGCACATTCAGATGCGGACGAAGATCATAACACCGGGCGTTCCGATCGTGGCAGCATACGATCCCAGGGCAAGGAGCCCACGAGAGACGGTAGAGCGTCCATGAACAAAGGCAAAGAGCCCGCCAGAGACAACAAGACTTCCGGGCAGAGAGCATCAGCTCAGCCAACGGCACGTTCCAAAGCTCGATCTACCGACGCTACAAATTCAACCAGCAGTTGCAGCAGTGACATGGGCCCAGAATGGCATGGCGATACTCCATGATACAAGGCCAAGCTGTCAATCATCTGGCCCGCAGAATACAAGCGGCGACACCAGGTAAAGCCATGGCCGCGGCCGTTCGCGAGGTGGCCGCGCTTCTCGCGCAGTCCACCGGAACTGCTGGCCGACGGATAGGAGCGCCACCCATGCCGATTAACTCCGAGCAGAGCGTTCCAGCACGAGAGCAGCGCCCAGGCAACACCGCAAGAGCGACATGGGCTCCGCTGACCGGACGGCGCAGCGGAGTGGAGGCAGATACATCGGAGGGAGATACATCGGAGGGAGATACATCGGAGGGAGATACATCGGAGGGAGATACATCGGAGGGAGATACATCGGAGGAAGAGGGGTCCGATGATGATTCCGGGTAGCAGGCAGCGCTTGCGTGGTTTTGGAAGGAAGACTGATTGTGGTATGGAAGTGAAGAGAACGGTCGAGTATATTGACTCACGAGCTTGCGTTTCGTCTCCTTAGTTATCCCTCGCAGTCTGCTCGACATGCGCTGAACACGCTCACTTCTTCCCTCTTCCCTTTGCATTCAAACTCCTCAACGGATCCAAACCCTTGCCTTTTGCCAACCGTCCTCTTCCCTTGCCCTTATTGGCCGCCCTCGCCTTCCTCAATCGATTCTCTTTATCCCTCCTGATACCCACATAACCCACGTCCTTACTCACCGCGGCTTTGCCACCGCTCGGCAGGAGATACTCGGGAACATGCTTCAGATGCGGTTGCGCACGAACAGCGTGGCTCTCGGTATCGTGTCGTAAATGTCGGAGGTCGTCCGGATTCTCTTCGAAATGCCGCTTCAGCTTCTCCGATTTGATCAATTCGGCGCGCAGCTCCTTCGTTCGTGCCTCGCGGACGGCGATTCGTGTGACGGAGCGTAGAGCGTCGGCGAGACGGTAGCGAAAACCATCGAGTTTCGCCCAGTCCAGACCCCAAGCTTTGACTTCTGCGCCTTTCTGGGATTGTGATTCAAAAATCTCAGCAAGGACTGCGTCGTCGTTGGCACATTGTGAGATTGTGGAGGGTTTGTGCTTGCGGTAGAGTTCGGCGGGTACATGGAAAGAGAGAGCCATTCCAGTGCGACCCGCGCGGGCAGTGCGTCCGATGCGGTGGGTGTAGGACTTCGCGGTGGTCGGCAGGTCGAAGTTGAGCACGCATGTCACGTAGCGGAAGTCGATGCCTCGGGAGACGCCATACTCGCGGTCGGTCTGAGTTCTGCGCTGCTTCTTTGCTGGTCGGCCCGCAACAGTTGCGGATGGTGAGTCGGCCTCTGCATCGTCCTGTTCGGCGGGCGGAAGCATCTCGTCGGTCGGTCCTTCATCAGCGTCCTCAATTTCCGCATCTTCTTTCTGCACTGCCTTTCTGTTGTTCTTCTTCTTCCGTCCCTTGCTCTCCTCATTCCCGACGACTTCTCCTTCGTCCGCTGCGATGATGATATCGTAGACACCGCGGTTGAACTCCTCGACAACATGCAGACGGCTGTTCACGGGCAGCTCGGAGTTCAGCACGCAGCTTCGAATGCCGAATTGCTCAAGAAAGAGCTTCACTCGGTAGCAGCGATCGATGTCGGCGACGAACACGATCACCTTGCCCGTGATGAGCTGAAGCTTGAAGATGGCGTATATCAGGAGAAATTTCTCATCCTCTGCCGTGCGGACAGTGAATTGTGCCAAAGTCGCCTTCTCGTCCGCCTCCTCCTTACTGAGATCCAGGATTATCGGTCCGGCGCCCTCCTCCTTGCCAAAGAATAGTTCCGTCAGCGTGTCCACCTCAGATCGCATTGTAGCGGACATCATGATCTTCTGCACGCCGGTGGGTAATGAGGTGGCCAGACTTTGCAGATCCTCGTCGTATTCATAGCTCAGTACCAGATCCGCCTCATCAATGACCAGATGTCTAAGTTCCTCAACCTTCAACACTTCTTGATTGATCCACTGACAGGCGCGACTAGGAGTTGCAATGACAATATCTGGCACAGCATCGGCGAGACGAGCGCGAGTGACTGCCGAGTCCTCCTTCCGTGTGATGTTCTCGTACCGAATGTCGCCCGCGCAGAAAGTCGTGAAATCCTTGACCGTCGCCGCTACCTGGACTGCAAGCTCTTTTGTAGGGACCAGGATGAGTGCGAATGTGACATTCTTGCTCTTCTTCGAGGTCGTTGTGCCGGCCTTGCGAGCGAGGATGGCGTGAAGGATGGGTAGGAGATAGGCGAGGGTCTTGCCGGAGCCGGTTTTGGCGCGCGCGAGGACATGCTTGCCGGCGATGGCAAGTGGAATGGCTTGCTGCTGGACGGGTGTAGGAGTCGAGAGCTTCTCGTGGACGAGAGATTTCAGGAGGCGAGCATCGAGGTTCAGGGCGGAGAATGTCGCCGCTTTGGCAGGAGTTTCAGTCTTCTCGGTGGCTGTAGCGGGGGTGGTGTCGGCGGTCGTCACTTCGCTAGTCTTCGTACTCTTTGCAGGCTCTGGCACATCGCGCTCGTTCAACTTGCGCTTCATCGTGGTGGTCGGCTTCGCGTTGATGTCGGTGGACGTCGAAGATGAAGTTGACTTTTTGAAAAAGTTGAAGAGGGCAATGGGTCACCGACGGGAGATCGCCGCGTCGGACCGCACTCCGGTCTTCTATCAGTTCCTGGAGATGGAATACAATACATAACTGCACTTGATCATCCGAGCCGAAAACTCGTTGAAAATGTACCGCCCATTCGTCATAGATTCAGCAAGAGGGAATGGCAATACCTTGAAGATATAGCAGCAATCGCAGCCAACTGTCAAAAGTCAACCAAACCGGGCCGATGTACGGAGGAAACACAGCTGTTGTGAGCACAAGTCCAATGCTTGCAGCCACCAGAGTAGCTCGTGCTTCACGGTGGAGCGAGGAGCTGGCACAGAAAGAGAGTCCGATCGACCACGCCGCGATATAGAATGGCCCTCCCCCTCCTGGCGGCATGTTCAATGGAATCAACGTGTGTGTTCGGCAGCTTCTCCGCTACCTTACTTGAGGATCTCTGGCAGCTCGAGAACGAGTTGAAGTGAAGATCCGCAGGATGTACATTCCAGATGTTGCGACGAGGAGGGAGAACAGTATGAGCCATGAGCAGGCCCAGCGTTCGTTCGCGTGCAAGGCCAGAACACCACCCGCAGCGGCCCACATGACGCCTGGCCAAAACACGAGAGAGAATGCAATGATCTTGTAGCCAGTGTCGTCCATGGGCAAATCGACCGAGTGCTTGAATCCAGGAGCGAAGATCATGAGGGTGGTGGTGAACAGCACGGCGCCAATCCCGCCGGAACGGTCGTATATCTGTCCCGCGAGACGCAATGCCATTGCGAGGATAAAAGTCCAGGCCATGGCGAACACCAGGCTCTGGCGGACATCGATGTCGTTGTCGAAAGAGAGAAACGGGTGAGCCGACCGAGGAGGCCGCCCGCGTAAGAAATCGCGCACGTCTTGTCCACTGGGGGGTACTTTAGTTCTTCCCATGACTTCTTCTCCGTCGACAACAATACAGGATTCCATCATTCAACGTCCGACTACCACATGCCTTGCGGACTTCATGTGCCGCGATCTAAACAGCAGCGACCTCCGAATGATTGGAGCCATCAACGCAACCGAAGCCCGAGCTTGTTCTCCAGCTCCATACACTCCACTCATGTTCGCATTCACCACGCGAAGGCCATGCTTCCGGCGAGTGTGCGCTTCTCGACTCGGTTGCGGATCCATCGCGTGGCCACTTGACTCGAACATAGGCTGTTGTCCAATGCGAACCACACACCGCATGCCCGCTGCAAAGTACAAGGTCGGGTGGCAGTTCGTCGGAGTGGCATGATGTGACCCCACTTGACGGCCGGACATGATCCACTCGTCTTCTTCTTCCTCGTGGCGAGGCGAAGGCTTGCTTGAGTACTTGACGAGATTCGCTACTCGAGACCGGAGTAATATTTCGATTATTCCCGCAATACGGCTGTGAGTGTCCTTGCTGTCGCTTACTTCTAGGATGTCGATTCAATGTCTCACCATAGTGAGGCTCAAAATCTTCCAACCAAAGCTTGACAAGGGAACCGTTCATGCAATCCATGAACTCCGCATCAATATCGATCCACGCCCAATCAATATCCGCCGACCCTGGCTCCACCAATTCATTACCCCAGCATCCACCTGCTCCTCGCAGCTTTTCTCCGCAATTCCCCACATCCCATCGAGTCGTCAATGCATGCATGTCGGCCAATGTCACCGATCTGCTGCAACTTCACTCCTCTTTCCACTCTGCTCGTCACCGTAGCCGAGCACGAACGTCTTGAGTCGGCAATGCGAACCACCGGGATGCCGACGTCACGAGTGGACGTGCAGATTCTTGATTTTCGGCATCAAGCTGGCCAGCTTGATAGCAGCTCGAGTCATTGCTCGTGTCTTTCAGCTTCAGACGACGAGGAATGAATCCTTGCCTGCGAGCCGGGACATGCACTCGAGAAAGCTATACAGACAGCACAAGACAATGCTCGTGCAAAAGGTGTGGAGAAGATGTGGATGCCGCCACGAGGTGTATGCCACAATGCCCGCCGCTAATCGAGGTACCTCTGCGGGACTGCTCCACAGCATTGCTTCCTTCTGCCGCATGACGATGAAGGTCACATCGGCAGATCAACACAACAACTTCGCGGGATCTTGCTGCGGAGAGGCGAGTGGTATAAAGATGCGATCCTCCAACTGTCGGCACGCGATGCATCTGCTGCCAGTCTACCGCTTTCATTCCATCCATCATCGCACGCCAACATGAGATTTGCCGGGTCAATCGCCAGTCTTGCTGGTCTGACAGCCGCACTGCCATCTATTGCTCAGAGACAGAACACTCCTCCGAGCTACTCCTCCAAGCCGGTCGCTCATCTCAAGAATGGAACCGTCGAGGGTTACCATCAAGAGCACTACAACCACGACTACTTCCTCGGTGTTCCGTTCGCACAACCTCCGGTCGATCAGCTCCGCTTCAGAAATCCTCGGTCGATCAATACGACATTCGGACACATCGAGGCGAAAGAATATGCACCTGAATGTCTCGGGTATGGCGTGAGTGTCAAGTGTAATTGGCTATTAGAACCGCAGCTGACAAGAAAAGGGCGACCAACTCGGCTATCCAGTCTCCGAGGACTGTCTTTACTTGAACGTCATTCGACCTTCCGGATATGAGAATCAATCGCTGCCCATCGGTGTCTGGTTCCACGGTGGAGGCCTTTCCATGGGTGGCACGAGGGACTTGAGATACAATGGCTCCCTCATCGTCGAGAACTCGGTCAAGATCGGGAAGCCCATCATCTTCGTGAGCATGGCCTACAGACTCGCAGTCTGGGGGTTCGTCGCCGGTCCAGAAGTCAGTGGCAGCGGAAACACCAATCTAGGATTGAAGGATCAAAGACTGGGGCTACATTGGCTGCAGGAGAACATCGGGGCTTTTGGAGGCGACAAGAGCAAGGTCACGATCTGGGTGAGTCGTGACATTCGTCAGAATGTTGGTCTCATTTGCTGATGGTTTCAATCTTAGGGTGAATCCGCCGGCGCTGCATCTGTCGGCTGGCACATTACTGCCTTTAATGGCCGCGACGATGGTCTCTTCCGTGCGGGTATCATGCAATCTGGCAACCCGGTGAGCATATTCCTACACATTGCAGTCCAGCGCTGTACCACTGACATCCATCCAGGTCAACTACGGCGCCTACAAGTACGACTACTCCGAGAAATTCCAAGAAGTCCTCAACGTCACCAATTGCACGACGGCGGGTGACAAATTGGACTGCCTGCGATCGATACCTATCGACACTCTGAACCCTGTCTTGAACTCTACTGGAGCCGCCGTGGGATGGGGCCCGATTGTGGATGGCGATCTCATCCAACGATGGGCGAGTGTTCAGCTTGAGGAGGGCGCTTTCGTGAAGGTCAGTCTGTCGTATCTCAGAAAGTGGAGCAGGATTGATCAAAACATGCAGGTCCCAATCATTGATGGCAGCAACACCGATGAAGGTGAGCGATACAGTAGCGTCTCGCAAGCGCCATAACTGACAGGATCCTTCAGGCACTGCATTCGGACCTCGAGGAATCGACTCAACTCAAGACTTCATCGACGCAATAACCAACACCTCCCTCGGCACTCCTCTGCCAGCCTACCTCGCCGAAGAAGCCCTGGCCGCATACCCGAACACTACCGATTACTTCATCCCTCCCGTCGAAGCACTACCAGCCGACTACGTCTATCCAGCGTCGTTCGGATCGCAGTACCGCCGATCCGCCGCATACTTTGGAGATCTATCAATGAATGCGAATCGACGAGGAGCGTGCGAAGCGTGGGCTAAGCACGGCTTGAATGCATACAGCTATCGCTTCAACACGATCCCCAACGGTTTGCCGGCGAGTGTAGGCGTGACGCACTTCCAGGAAGTGGCCTTTGTTTTTGACAATACAGAAGGTAGGTCCCAAGCGCTATGAAGCACCATCAACGGCTCCCTACTGACCACATCTCACAGGTTATGGGTACGCTCTGGACCCCTGGGGAACCGTCAACCCCTTCGGCAACAAGACGCAGCCATACTTCGACCTCGCAGAGCTCATGTCTTCCTCCTGGGCCTCCTTCATCTACGACCTGGACCCGAATTTCGAAGGCCGATACGCCGCTGCGGAGCCGTGGCCGAAGTACTCGCTCGAGAACCCTAGCAACATTGTGTGGGACGTCAATGAGACTGCCCTGGCGGTCGTTGAGGCGGATACGTACAGGAAAGAGGGGATGCAGTTCATTCTGGATCATGCGAAGGAGTATATGAGGTGAGATGTTGGAGCTTTTTCCAGCCGCGGGAGGCAGATCACTTGTATGGTATGAAGACGAGACTTTATTTGAGTTAATGAATCACCAAGAACTCAACCCTGGTATCTCTCTGCCGTGCGAGCCTCCGATTCTAATACTCTTGCTTTTTAGTGCCTGAGTCCGAAGATGCTTAGTCATGACCTCACTTACTCCCCGTCTTCGACGCTGTTGTCTTGCTTTCTTCACCTCTGCTCAACAGACTACCCGCCAGCCCGTCACACATTCATTCAATGTCTTGTGATAGACATTTGAATGTGCAGTCATTCCTTCATGCAGCAATGTCCCGTTCGCCCAAGCCTGCCTTGAACCCACCTCTTTCTCGCTGTCCGAGTCGTCGCTGACCTGAGAGCCTTCTCCGCCATCGATAGATGCCATGGTAGGTACACAAGAGTTACAGGCGCTCATCAAGATCTCTGGACCAGAGTCCTCCTTCCAAACTTCAGCACGGCACTATGCTTGAAAGAAGATCGCATGGCGTCAGCTTTCGACCGACTTCTTCTGATCTCCGTCTCCTTCACGCCGACTTTCTGGGTCATGTCCCCGGTTTGGCCCTGAGATGCCTACTGACTTCCATACTGGAGGCGTCGATAGAAGTACGGCTCTTTCTTCCGCTTCGCGATCCGGAGTTGATCTCTGAGAAGGCTCTGCGAGGGACCGATGCGGACGCCATGTGAACAGCATTCTGTCAACGTGAGATATGGAGGAAGCCGGCCGAGCCGCTCGTGGCAAGCCATCTGGCATGTCAGTGTTCGGCATGTGAAACTCGCATTGCCTCATTCACCCTCCAGATCAGCTACGCTCCACGTGCGCTCACACGAAGATCTTCAGTGGAACTGCGCAATCGAACCACAACATTTCCAGCTCACTCCAATTTTGGCCTTCTGCAGTTGCGATAGATTTCTCGCGTACTCATCACCAACACTGACCCATCTACCAAGCCTTCAATCCTACTGATCACCGCCGAAAAGATGCCTCGAGGAACAGAAACAGTCTGGGAAAAGGCCAACCGAGACGCTGTCAGTACTGGGATTGCCGCCCGTTCCTACACCAGATTGTCGAGATACGAGCAGCAGCGCAACGCGAGGGTTGGTACCGAGCACAGGAGAGCAGAGGGATGTTGCGTCGTTACTAATCTCTCGCAGTGGGCTCGAGCGCAGGCGGAGTTGAAATCTAGACGCTTCACCGGTCTCCTTATGTAAGGTATAGCAGGAGGCAGCAGACAAATTGTGTACCTTGAGAAAGAAAGTCGCCTGAACACAAATGGCCATTTGGTTGAAGTACCGGCCTATTATGGTCCGGCTGTTCTGTGGGTCACATTAGACGCTGCGGATTCCAGACAAGTGAGCTTCGAGGCTTGTTGATTCAGGAAAGACCGAGACGAAACCAGCAGCTGGACATGGGGGAATGCTGTTGTCTCTTGCAACTTTGACGGATGGATGAACACTAGAAGCGGTGTTTCAAGCATTGAGTCCAGGCCAGCTATGACTACCATTCCATTCATTCTGCGTAAGATTCGATCAATCTCACGCGTTAGGTCCGCACTCTGCACAGGCAAAGACGATCAAGAGCAGTCGGCTTAGGGTTAGGGTTGTGCGATAGTCAAGCGGCATGTCAACCACGATACGCTCAGCAACAGACCGGACCTCCGGCGGAGAAGGCAATGTACGACGAGATGTCCCAAGTCTAGCGCTGATGGTAATGACGCCGGGCATCGCCCGTTGACATTCGTAAAGCGCGCACTCCGGCTCCATTGATGATCGGAAGTGGCACATATGCAGTCTCGAAACCGAAGGCACTACTCGTATGCGAGAACAGGGCAAGCACGGGCGATCATTGCAGAGCTTTTCTTGAGTCGAAGGTCAGGAAAGGGTAAAAGATGCGTTCAGCAGACGTATTGTCGGTTGAAACCCCGTGTTTGGAGAGCTCGTGAACGAGGCTTTTGAGCTGGATCTGGACATACCATCCCGCTTTCTCCTGTCCACTGCTACCATTCGTAAAGGGTTGCAGATAGTTCCTTGTTGCTTTGAAAGGGAGGCCAGTGAAGTCGAAGCACCTTGATGTGCCATTGAGGAGTCCATGCTTGATGGCATGGAACAGAGCTCCTTCGATGACCCCGCTCTGCATATTGTCTCCGACATTTACCGATACCGTCACACTGGCGACGGGACATATCAATCACAGTCCCCCAACTGGTCGTCCAGACCTTCTGCGTAGACATTGAACAATCCCTTGTCGATCACTCCTCATCATGGCAGTCCAGCAAATCCAATCTCGAGGCATCTTCCACGCCTTACCGGTGTTCCCGTCCGAGATCTCCGGTCTGACTGCGGTCATCACCGGCGCAAACGGCATCAGTGGCCATTATGTGCTGCGAGTGCTGACGGAAGACCCCAAACGTTGGAAGAGAATCATTTGTTTGAGTCGACGGCCTCCGCTCATCGCGGGTGGTTTGCCCGACCACGTCGAACACATTCCATTGGATTTCCTGAAAGATCCAGAAGATATCGCCGGCGTGTTGAAAGAGCACAATGTACAAGCCGACCATGTCTTCTTCTTCTCTTACATTCAGCCAACGCCGAAGCAAGGCGCGGGACTCTGGAGCAATGCCGAAGAATTGGTAAAAGTGAATTCACAACTGTTGCACAACTTCCTGGAAGCACTGAAGATGGCATCCATCACTCCCAAGCGTTTCATGCTTCAGACGGGTGCAAAGAATTACGGTGGCCATCTGGGACCAACGAAAGTGCCGCAAGAGGAGACCGACCCTCGTGTCGAACTCGAGCCGAACTTTTACTATCCACAAGAAGACCTTCTCTTCCAATTCGCCGCAGAAACGGGTTGTGGTTGGACTATCCACATGCCCGGTCCCATCGTCGGCGCCGTCCCGGATGCCGCCATGAACTGCGCCTTCGCGCTTGCCGTCTACGCAACCGTGTGCAAGAAGCTGGGATCCCCTCTCGAGTTCCCCGGAGACATCGTTTCTTGGCAGATGCCGCAGTCCATGTCCGCGGCGCAGATGAACGCCTACCAGGAAGAGTGGGCGGTACTGTTGGGACCGGCGAATCAGAAATACAACACCTGTGACAACAGTTCGTTTGCCTGGGAAAAGGCTTGGCCAAGGATCGCAGGCTGGTACGGTATTGAGTGGAAGGGACCGCAGGATGGCGATGTGTATACGGAGACTGAGTCGAGGTTCAATCCTCGAGGTTACGGGCCGAAAGGAGTGACGCGGAGGAAGTTCAAGATGGTGGACTGGGCGAAGAGGGAGGACGTTCAGCAGGCTTGGAAGGAGCTGATGCAGGAGAACGGGTTGACGCAGGAGTTGAAGGACGTCGATCGGGTCTTTGGGTTCCTCGATGGGACGCTGTGTAGACCAGCGCCGTTGATGTTGAGTATGGATAAATCGAGGAAAGCTGGTTGGCACGGCTTCGTTGATTCGTCCGAGGCCATTCTGGAGGTCTTTCAGGACTTTGCGAGGCTGAAGATGATTCCGCCCGTGCCTTTGGTCAAAGTCAGCTTCAATTAGTGGTACTGTAGTTCAGAATTGTGTATCGCCTTCCCAAGATCTTGGTCGTTCTGCCCTCCGCTAGTCCTTTCCCAAGACACCTCATACTTTATAGTGTATCATCACATTGCCTGCCGCGAGATGCTAGTGCTTCTTTTTACGTGATGAAATGTCAAGTGAATGTTGATGTTGGTCTGATCTGCTCGCTGGTGATTTAGTCACGGCAAGACTTCGGGTTTGGGCGCGAGACATCGGCGCGTGCAACTAACGCGCGAACTTCCACCGGAGCTCCAAGCACTTCACTTTGTGCCCCGACCACATTCGACTCCCTCTCTTGCTTTCGGCACGACTCGTTCCTACGCTCGACGGTCTCCCTCGAACTATGTGATTCCAGAGCTTCCGCCAGACACCAGCAAAATGCCACGCGCAACCAGGAGAAAGGCGTCGAGCCCCGTGGCCGAGGCGGAACGAGAAGCTCAAGAGATGGACGTGGACGGAGAGGAGGATGGCCATGAGGATGGCAATGAAGACGGCAATGAGAATGCTACAGGCGGGAATGCGCTTCAGTTTGATGAACCATTGAATTGGCGCGCCGGCAAGGCAATACCAGTCGCCGAATTGCTACGGCGGCTCAAGGATCTCTCCCAAGAATTGAGAGGACTGCAGCAGGAGGATGTGGATAAGGAGTCGGTCAAGGCCAAGGCGAAAGAACTGGCGAACCAGCAGCTTCTCAGCCACAAGGACAGTGGAGTCAAAGCATATGCGATGCTGTGCATTGTGGAGGTCTTCGAGCTCACAGCGCCTGATGCGCCTTTCCAACCCAACCAGCTGAAGGATATCTTCACGCTGTTCGTCTCGACAATTGTGCCCTCCCTGGCGAATCCGAACGATCCGTACAATCCGCAACATCAAGAGGCGCTCGGCTCGCTGGCGAGAGTGAAGAGCATCATTCTCATCGACGACCTGCCTGCTCCCGAACCGCTTTTGATTCAACTCTTCGCCAACTGCTTCGATGTCATATCCGGAAATGTGCGCGGGAGTGGAGGAGAACAATTGTCCAAGAACGTTGCATTCAACATGACGGCGATCCTCACGGTCGTGCTCGATGAGTGCCCAGTTCTCCCGGCAGGCGTCGTCGACATTCTCCTGGCTCAATTCCTCAGAGCCGACCCGCATGCGCTGGCGACGGGCAGCAAGAAGAACGATGCTCCGTTGCCTCATGCTCTACGGGAAGTTTCACCGGCTTACAACATGGCCAGAGCAGTTTGCAACAGCGCGCCTGACAAGATGGCTCGTCACGTCGGCCAGTACTTCAATTCCGTCCTGATCGATGTCACTTCGAACATATCGGCCGGATCTACCAGCAAATCGAAAAGCAAGAAGCGTGCACATACCGATGACGATGAGGACACGAACGAGGACTCGATGTACGCGCCGACAGAGGAGGACTTGCAGGACGCGCAGAAGGCGCACCGTCTGTTGCGAGAGCTCTGGAGGTCATGTCCAGACGTGATACTGAATGTCATTCCTCAAATCGAAGCTGAGATTGGCGCGGAGAATCTCCCACTTCGTGTGATGGCTGTTCAGACTGTCGGTGATATGATTGCAGGCATTGGTGCCGCAGGACCGCCTCCTCAACCGGTGCTTGACCCGGTTGCTTACCCTTCTGAAAGCATCGAGCCCTCGCCCGAGCGTCATCTGAGCGTTCTTCTGACTCCTGCAGCACCACTGGCATTCTCATCAGCATACCCTTCCGCGTATCAGGCATTCTGCGATCGACACCGTGACAAGGCGCCAGCCGTTCGAGCTGCGTGGTCGATCGCGGTTGGCAGAGTACTCTACACATCCGGAGGAGGAAAAGGGCTCGATTCCGATCAAGAGCCGATTCTGTCCCGATACCTCGCAGACATGCTCGTGGACTCCGACGAGAAGGTCCGTCTCGCTGCAGTGCAAGCTATCGCGCACTTCGACTACCACTCGGCGATTCAAAAGCTGGGACGCATGGGCGGCGTGAGCACCCCAGGTTCGGTGCTCAGCACCCTCGCAGACCGCACCAAAGATCCCAAGCACTCAGTACGGATCGCTGCCATGGAGCTTGTGTCGCGCTTCTGGGGAGTGGCCTCGGGTTCCATTGTCGAAGGCAACGAGTCCATCCGAGAACTGGTTGGCGCGATCCCGTCGAAAGTGCTTGATGCAACATATGTCAACGATAAGACTCTGAACGTCCTGATCTCGCGGAATCTCTACGACTTCCTCTTGCCCGTGAGCTTTCCGCCCATCAAGTCCAAGGTTCCCGACAGCCAAAGCACTGGCGAGCGGGCGCTTGACCCTGATCGCATCCGAGCTCAGCGCATCCTTGTGTTGGTACGCGACCTGGATGAAAGGGCCAAGAAGGTGTTTTACTCTTTGCAGCAAAGACAAGGCGCCTTTGCAAAATACTTCACTACCATTATCGACCTGGCAGAAAAGATTCATGCAGGAACCGACCAAGATAGCCAGGGTGACGACAAGAAAAAGATGAAGTCATTCATCACCGCGATTGCCAACCCATTTCCTGATCCCGCCGTCGCCTCCAATCACATAACAAAGTTTCTGAACCGGCAGGAGCGGCGGGACTTTGTGCTTGCGCGATTCTGCATGTCACCCGAAAGTGACTACAAGAAGGTGGTGAATGCGATGAAGGAATTGAGTAAGAGACTGGAGTCGGCCATGCCCGCCATCACTGAGACTCTTGTACCATTCTTAAGATCTTGCTCCATCCTCGTGTACAATCGAAGCCATGTGCCGGCGATCATGGAAATCTCGAGGAGTGATGAGATTGGTCTGGGGTCTACCGCGCATGAGGTGCTCAAGGAGATCTCGGTGAACGCGCCGCAGGTCTTCAAGGTTCACATCAAGGAGTTGTGCGAGACGTTAAAGAAGCAGGCGCCATCTGCCAATGAGCCGAATGATCCAACGGCCGTGCAATCATTGAAAGCATGTGCTGGCTTCGCACGGCAGTTTCCACAGGAGATGGGGCAGGACAGGGAGTTCTACAAAGCGATGAGCAAGTTCGCCATGTTTGGCACTCCCCCAACGGCGGCGAAACATGCTGTCAGCGTGATTGTGGCTTCGGCAGACAAGAAGGAGATGTACATCAAGGATATCTTGAAGTCGTGTCTGAAAGACTTCGAGGTTGGCTCAAATCATTACCTGTCAAGGCTGGCTGCTCTGAGCCAACTCCGGCTGGTGGCGAGCGAGCAGATTGAGAGTCAAGATGACAGCATCACTGAGCTTCTGACCAATGTGCTCTTGGCATCAAGTGCGGCAGCGCATGACGAGGAACTCAAATGGTCGGATCAGATTGACGATGACCTCGCCGGCAAGCTGTGGGCACTCAAAGCCATTGCAAACAGGCTGCGAGGATACGTGGCGGCCAACGAAAGTGATGATCCCAGCGACGAACTTCGGACGACGGCGGAGCCGATCTTCGGACTGCTCAACACTTTCATCGAGCGGGAGGGTGAGATATCCGCGGCAGACAACACAACTGCTCGACACTACAGAGCACAGCTGCGCTTGGCCGCTTCCAAGCACTTGCTCAAGCTCTGCTGCAATAAGATACTTGACAGGATCTTCTCTCCAAGGGACTTTAACCGACTGACAAAGATTGCGCAAGATGAACAGGCCGAAGTACGATCTGGTTTTATGAATGCCTTGAGAAAGTACAGCAGCCAGAACAAGGTCCAACGACGGTTCTACAGTCTCATGTTTCTGTACGCCTTTGAGCCGGAGAAGCCCATCAAGGAGACCGTCATGGCTTTCCTCAAATCCCGAGCAGCGAGCTTTGCCAAGCAGAACATGGAGGCGGTGTTCAGCTACTTCCTCAGTCTTCTCGCTCATCACCCGGATTTTACAGCAGAGACGAGGTTCTTGAAGGACTTTATCTGCTATATCGTGTTCTATCTGAAGCTTGTCGCCAGCGAAGCAAACCTTTCTGTCATCTACAGCATCGCACAGCGGATGAAGACTGTACAGGACGGCATCGACCCCGACAGCAGCTCGAACCTGTATGTCCTCTCCGACCTGGCAGAAGGCATCATCCGCATCTACGCAGAACAGCAAGGGTGGTCATTACAGATACTGCCCGGCAAGACTCCTCTTCCGCCCGGTATATTCTCACGCATGCCCAGTCACGCCATGGCCCAGGAGATCGCCGAGACGCGCTTCATTCCTGATGATCTGGCCGATGAGCTCGAGGATCTGGTCAAGGATCGCATGAGGAAGAAGAAGCGCAAAGCCGAGAAGGCTGATGCATCCGCAGGGCGTGCCGCGAAGAAGGCGAAGTTGGCGACCGGAGAGGCCTCCAAGTCAATGCCAGTGCGCAAGGCTTCTAAGACGTCGAAGGCGGCTAAATCCAGTAGGACGCCGAAGAAGAGTCAGGCTGCGGACGTTGCGGCTTCGTCGGCTGACCGAAGAAAGAGTGGCCGTGCCTCCAACGCAAGAAACTATGCCGAGAATGACGACAGCGACGACGATGAGGAGCTGGAGCAGTGGCAGGAGGGCGATGAAGACCATGAGGAAGACAATGACAATGATGAGGGTATCAACGGCGACGATGCCGAAGAGCAAGTCGGCGACATCGACGCGGAAGGCAACAAGGAGAATCTGCACTCCACGCCGCCCACGAGCGATCCTCCAGCGCCCGCGTCTTCCGCTACAGCGAGCAGGCAGCCGGTGACCCAAAAGGCGAAAATTGAAGCGAGGAAGCGGAATGACGCGGCACAAACATCGGAGACTGAGGACGTGGAGGAGGCAACGACGAAGAGCAAATCGCAAAAGAAGAAGGCGACGAAACAGGTTCCCACGCGAACAGCTTCACGAGGTCGCAGCACCAGGAATACGAAGAAGGTGGTGGAGGAGAAGACGAAGGACGAATTCGACTTTCCCGACGATAGCGATGGGGAGCTTTCGGATGCACCCAGCAACCTCGAGGCGTAGTGCGCGAGGAATGAAGGCAGAAACTGCATGGCGTGGGGTGGGTTGTTTTCGTGGGCGTTTGCATTGACTGCCAGCCGCCTCCACTTTTCTGCGCTCTGCTTCAATCATTTGCGTTGTTGCTTTTTCGTGTTCTGGTTTTCTGCACAGCAAGCGACGGCGTTCCTGGGCAAGCTCAGCGGTACGCCACGTGGGACCAGCCAGCCAGCAAGCAAGCAAAATGAGGTCAGAGAGACGTGCACAGGAACAGTGAACACTTGTTGTAGATATGCCCTCGAATCCCACCATGGATGACTTCCGCACTCACGGCGGCCTGGTGTGTTGTGCCTGCGTCGTCGTCGTCACCCCCAGTAGGATGCGATGCCACCAAGGTATATGCACGGCTGAAGGTCGGTGGTACAATATTTGCCTTGCTGCAGAAATGCGGCATGTAGTGTCGCCATGTGTTCCGATTCGTGGGTCCTGTGACGACGACGTGGGCTCGTCGCGAGACGAAGGATCATCGGTTGCAAGAGACCGATTGGATACCTCTTTGAGGAATGGAATACGAGTCGAAGGCAATTCGTGAGACGGCGACTTTCCGCTCTACGTGGAGGCAAGTTGAAATTGGTGTGAAGTGTGTGATTAGATCGCTATGCTGGCTGAAGACTTCAATGAGCCTGGGTATCTCGAACAGATGAAAAATAGCGAGCAACGTGGCAACGCTGGCGGTTCACATGGGCATGCACGTAGGCGAGGAGACTGATCCCCATTGTCGAGAATTACCATGCCTGTCGCAAACGCGCTGATCTGAACACGCAAGCGCCCTCGCCTAAGAACTTCTGACCTCCCTGTCGCCAAGCACGGCAGCCCTCACCTGTAGAACAGCAACGAGCTCCAGCACAAACTCTTGTAAGACAACAACGTTTGTCAAAACGTGGTTCAGACTGGCTGTTCGCGGTTCAGGGCCTTCCGGGGAGTCGGGCGCGGACGGCGAAGGCTCGTCAGCAAATATGATCACTTGCATGAGCATGTCGGTCGTGGAGGGTGTCTCAGGCGGAGGCGGTTTGAAGATGGTGGAGGGTGCGGGCGAGGTATCTCGAGTAGCTGGTGGAGGCCTAGAGGAAGGCTGCCTTTCGCCAGGTCGGGCAGCAGTGGTTGCAGACAGGACCTTTCCATCGCCAGCTCCATTGGTGGATATGGATGCGACCGTTTGTGGAACGTCGAGGAACGTTGATGGGCTGGGGTTCTGCATGAGCGAAGATGGGTCATTCGCAGCTGCTTCGAGGCTGGTGGCTTGAAGCATGACCTTGCGGCCAGCGATGAGCTGATCGAGGTTTGGAACGGTGCTGCGCACGACATCGAGGGATGCCACCAAAGCCTTGATCTCCTTGAATAGCGTTGGCTCGTTAGACGTGCGCCAGTTTGGTTTGCGTGTGGCTTGTTGCGCTGCAGACCAGGCGAGTTTGTCTTCGCTGTCGAGATATGCCTGCCAAGGCTCGTCACTGGCAGAGGGATCGTCGTCGAATGTGTAAGCCGATGGCGCCAATGACATCCAGTCTTCCAGCCGAAGCTCGACGCAGTGAGCGATGGAAACGATTGCCTGAGTCAGTGCGAGGTTGACATCAATGTGGTTGGTGAAGAATGTCCGTAGTTGGGCGATGATCGCTCGCAACAAGGGATCTGTATCGTCCAAAAGGTAAGCTCCGACTTCGTCCTCAACTTGGTGGTCGTCTGTGAACCATTGAATAGGTAGTTGCGCTTCAAGGGCGAGTCGCAGATCCTGGCAAAGGCTTGCGTAAGTGGCATCCAACCCATACTGCGGATGTAGAGAGACAGCAAGGCTGACATATTGCTCTGCTTCTTGGCTGAGCGCGCCAACTGTACGATGGGGCGCACTCGGATGATCTTTGCGTACTTTGAGCAGCGTACCAAACGCATACTTCTTGTGCCGAACGACGATCGCAGATGTGACTTTCAAAGCAGCGTACACCGTTTGGCTGTTACGCGACTTGACATCGTTCATGATGAGATCGACCAGGTTGAACAGGTCAGGATCGACCAAGCCGTCGGTATCCTTCGGTGCGGCCAGAAGCAACAAGCTCTGACGACGCTTGACAGTGGTAGGAGAGCTGCTAGCAGTCAAGGTAGCAGTACTAGATGTCATCGTGTGGTCTTGAATGGCCAAGAGGTAGGTCATCATCATGTGGATCAAGTCTGGATAATCCAGAGCCTCAAGCATGGCGGTCATGTACGTCAGCACGGCCACTGAGCTTCCGGCATCGGTGTCACTAGACTGGAGAAGGGAGGGGTACAGCAGCTGCTGAAGGAAGAGGATCTGGAAGTGATCGAGCAAGGTCTGCTTCACGTCCGCGCTCCTGCAGTGGTCGAGGACATCCTGCCAAAACGCCAGATATGACAAAAACGTGGCCATGTGGGCTTTGTGCGTCTCGGAGAAGGCGGATTCGGCCGTTGGCCGTGTGTGACTCGTGCTGTAATCACTCATGGCTAGCACGGCCGGAAGAGATGCATCCGGGTGAAGAATGCTCAGCTCTCGACTCAATTGGCTGTATAGCGCACCCAGTCCGGAGGCCATGAGAGTAGGCAGATCGCTCGACACCACCCATTCCTCCAGCTCTGCAGAACGGCCGGTGCTGTCGAAGATGTACAGTAGGCCGGTCCTGGCAAAGTCTCCGATCCGACCTTCGAGATGCACTCTCTCCATCAAGAGGTAGCAAAGAGGGAAGTCGTCCTTTTGTGTCACTCCCACGAAGCTCTTCTTTTCCGTCACGAATGCATCGTCCAACTCGGGTTTGGCTGTGGAGTGAAACCAGACCGGAAGAATCTCAGGTTGCAGACGTATCTTCGCCGCGATGGTGAACATCAACTCCAGGATCGACGTCTCCGTGTCGCCGCTGATGCGGAGTTCCGCACTGTCCACGGTCTTCCGGACCAATGTCATCAAGCTCTTTGCGAAATGTCCACTGGACAGAAAGTCCTCCTCGTCGCTGTCCACCAACGCCGCAAAGACCGAGATGCTGATTCGAATGAGAGGCTCATACTGGCTGACGGCTGCGGCTCGCGCAATGACTGTGTAGATCCGATCTGCTCCTGCGAACCGAAGACATGTGTGCGGCGCCGGAGCTCTCGACTCATCTCGAAGCAGTGCTGCTACCTTTTCCAGACATCCGCGCAATGAGTCCAGAAGAGGCCCCTCGTCGGCCGGATTCCTCGGACGATCGCATAGCTCGACGAATGTGTTGTAGGCTCGCTTGAAGCGGATCAATCGTGCATGGGCATCGTTCGCTGGAGGCCGTTGAGCAGGCTTCTTTGGGGTGTAGGACGAGGGGAGCAGGCGAGCCCAGAAGTCCATGTTGCGTCGTTCAAAGCATTGAGTGTGGTAATGGAGCCATTGGTCGCCGGTGTCGATACGCGCACGTCCAAATTGGCGATTGCGATGAAGGCGTCAAGCTGTTTCAAAGTCGAGATGTTGTAGTTCCATGGCATCTCCGGTTGAAAGTGGTATCGAATTAGCCGGTCCGGTTAGAACTACCCGACTTCTCCCATCCGGCGCGTTGGACTTCTTCACCGGTCACCCATCAAGCGTCAATGTCAACCTCAACTCTGGATGCCTCAGACTTCCATTCTCCTCATCAATCCTCAACTCTCATCACGAATTGCGAGCTGCAGATCGTAATTCGTACGCCGTCGACTTTCCAATGGCCAATGCCAGTGCCATGGCCCATGCCCTGCAGTTCATGCCTTCCATTCCGCGTGCATCAGGTTGCCTTTGTCACCTGTCGACCCCTCACGATGACACGACAGAGTCCAATCGCTTGGACGAGCAGGCACACATCTCCTGAGACAGACTGTCCTCCTGCATTGGCCAGCGAGGCATTTCGCACATCTGGGTTTCTCCTTCGAGAAGCGCACGATAATCATTGACTGACATGCGCGCAGCCTCGTCAGCATGGCGAGCCGGCCAAGTTCAAGACTCCATGCTCCAAGATAGCATCATTCGGGGCACCGCAAGTCAGACAGTGGAAGGCAATCAGGATTCTGGACATGCCTTTGCAGCACTCAAGACCACGACAGGCAGGTGGTCAACGACAGACTTGATCTCGCTCAACCGAGCTTTTCGTTCGGACGTATCATAAGGACGCAATGCCTCACCATCGATTGCCTTCAGCTGGGCAGAGCATGCGTAGCTCAAAAGGCAATCCCACGGCATATGTGGCGACCTCGACAGGACCAATGTCTTGACCTGCTTCCATATGCTTCTCATCACCTCGGCACGAGGTCGCCAAATTACGGGTCTCCACCGGCCATACCTTCCATTGCTGGCGAGGAACGACGAATTGTCGTGTTTCTTGTCGGCACTGGCCCCTGGATGACCAAGTTGGCACATCCTGCCTTCGCGCTTGCGATTTCCATGCTCTTTGAGCAGAACATTCAAGCTGGCGTCATCGGCTGGATGAGGCTTCAATCGCACAAACCAGCTTGTCACGCCCCTGGAAGCCCCTGGCCGAAGCGACTTCCAATGCTTCCGTGCAAGCTGCGGCCTCCAAAATGGCACGGTCGTGCTCCTGTCATCAGGCTGAAAGACTCTCATACGACGAGAACGGTCCTTGCTGCTCAGGCGATGTTATTGAGTCATTAGACGAAAGGGCTGCACTAATGATCTCTTCACTGGGCTACCTCCCTTGAATGTAGCGTTCGCTCGGCCAAAAATATTCTAACAATCGCTGCACTCACCGAGCTCGTGTCGAACACCGGTCACCGTGCTGTGCAAGGGCAATACCTGATCCTACTTACACTCTTGTTCTATGGGAAGACGCCCACGCCTTTGCTGCCTTCGTAGCCTCGCATACTTGTTCGACTCCTTTCTCTCTCTCTCTCTCTCTCTCTCGCCCGGGCATGATGTCGTGACAAAATTATGGTGGGACGGCAAGTTCGAGTATAGCCAGAGAGAGAGAGACGACGTTGTAGCATGTGGACATGGTCTCGAAGCAAGTTGTAGCAACCGGATTCTATTCGCAACCATGAATTATGCTATCGCCGGCTGAGTGATATTTCGTGTTTTCTCGGCGCCTTGTAGTTACTCGAGAGATGGCTGGCTTCTGTGGTGCTAGCGAAGTCGTTGGACTCGTGCTACGACGGGACAGTAGCAGAAGCAGCGCCTGCCTCCGTGGACTTTTTACGGCGACGACCAAATTGGGAAGGAGCTCGGCAGCTTCATCGCTGCGTATACTGATAACCGACGGCGTAGATTTCAGATCACCTGCTCCTGACGACTGGAAGAGGCCGCCCTCTTTGCCCTTGGAGAACCGGTCAAACAGTCCCCGTGACAGCTTGAGTTGGACATGTTCCCGCTCACCAAAGTTACCGCTCATGGCTTATCCTATACCACTCAGCGCATGGACGTGTGGCATCAATGTTGATGGAAGCAGGACTGGAGTAAAGGGAGTGGTACGAAGATAAAGACAAAGATAGTCATGGGAAGCGGGCATCGTGTGAGGCCGCAGCGAGCCAGCGAACCACAGAAGGCAGCAACTTTCGACAGATACATATCTAGTGGTGATACCGGTCAGGCAATGATGCCGCCACTTTCATCACGGAAGGCAACACGTCAAGTAACGCACCTGCTAGACTGACAGTGCCTTGCGCCTGCAGACGGCAGCCACTTTCCCCTCCGAACGAGGGCGGCCTCTGACTTCGTCTTCCATCTCATCTATCATATACATGAGCGCTATCGAAGACCCACAGACCCCAGTTTCCCGACCAACAAACCTGCATCGCTCGCAATACCTTACCCAACACAGTTCAGCGATTGTCGGACAAAAACCACCGTTACGGGGTGCCTGTACCACTTGTTCTGGACTTTACCCGGTATAACACGGTCCGAGAAACCCCGGCAACATCGCCTTGCTCGTTGGGCGACGACATCGACTACCACCTCAACTCCGACTACGCGATAGACGAGCTGGCGCGCCGTATCAGAGCGCGTTCCGGCTGGGAGTCTCCGTGAGGTTCGGGCAGAGCAACAACGACAGTGAGCGATCCGAGCGAGAGCCCGAAGTGGCTGCGACGTTGGGCTGACGAGGCGGTGACAGTCAATCGGCCAACAACAGTCGCATGAGTTTGCCACAGACGATTCTCAGCAGTTCGGATTTCATCACATAAAGACAACCTGAAATGAACAAGTCTGGAGCACTCTGCTGTTCAGTACAGTATCGAAGTGTTCAAGATGCGTTCACCGCCAACTCTCCTGCACCCGGCTCAAAGCCCGCCGAGCGGGATGGCGAATCGTCAGGGTTGTTGCCTACGAACACCGTGAAGGATGCCTTCATTCAGAGTCATCCTGGTCAGCCGCCGGTGACTATAGATTTGTAAGTCCAGCTGACAGAGGTTGCCTGACCACGGCGGCCTCCCAAGTGGTCGTGGCCGTGATCTATCTGTATTGACCTCGAGTAGCACTCGCGGCCAGTTCGGTCCGGACATTTGTCGCTCACCAGTCGCTTCTGCTGCTGCGTCCGAGGATTCCATGAGTGATCGTTCTGAACACCTCACGCCGCCGGAATCTCCACAAAAGGCCCCCTCACCCAACTCCGGAGCTGGCGCGGAGTATGTTGGACGTCTCTCGCTCGAGCAGGACTTTTGTCCGGATAAATTGCAAACCTGCACCCGCGGGAGAAGCATGCTCAGTGGCTCGCCGACCACAGCATCGAAGCGAGCCGCCAGCAAAGAACTCCCACCACGACCAGGATGTCAACCTGCGGGCTTTCACGATGCCACCCAGCCTCGGCAGAGCCTTCGGAATGGAAGGACTACGGTCAAAAGCCAACGGAGAATGCCAGTTGAGTGTCAAGGCTCGGCTTGTGTGAGGCTCAGCAAAGGTCAAAATCGTGAGAGCGCCGGCGCCCTTGCGAGTCCTGTTTTTAGCAAGCTTAAAACATCGCAACGCGTTGATTCCGGCTATGGATCGATACCGTCGCCACAACTTGCCAAGCAGTATTCCAATGCGGGTCGACAAACTCTTTCAGCCACTCCAGCAGTGGCCGTTGTTCCAGAGCACACCACATCTGCGTCTGTGCCATATCCAAAAGGACTAACATCACGAGCGGCCAATAGTGGATATTCGGGGCTCCTGTTACAGCCAGATGCTTCGCCGATATCTTTGGAGCAACTTGCAGCGGAAATCAAAGGCATATACGCTGGTCTTGTAATGGTAGAGGCGAAGTGTATGATTATCGACAAGGCTCAAGCCGATGATCCCAAGTCTCACTTAGGTCCAGAGCAGTGGCAGGCTTTGATCGCGCTTCACCGGACTCTACTGTACGAGCATCACGACTTTCTGATGGTTTGTTGCGCGCAGAACAATCTTGTCTTGCCTGTTGCTAATTCAGATCAGGCCACTCAGCATCCTTCCGCGACCGATGCGCTTCGAGGACTGGCTACGAAGTATAGCATGCCCGCGAGAATGTGGCGGCATGGTATTCATGCCTTTTTGGAAGTTTTGAGACATCGCCGCCCGGCATCGCAAGACTATATGCTTTCGTTCATCTATCTTGCATATCAGATGATGGCACTCCTCCTCGAGACGGTTCCCAGCTTCACCGATACCTGGATCGAATGCCTCGGAGATCTCGCCAGATATCGTATGGCGATTGAGGAGGAAAAGGAGGCCCATGCAACCTGGGGTGGCGTTGCAGCTCGCTGGTACACGCTGGCATCCGACCGACATCCAGCGGTCGGCCGACTTTACCATCATCTCGGGATCCTCGAACGGCCCAGTCTCCGCAAGCTTTGCTTCTACGCCAAGTCTCTGACCTGCGTCCTCCCATTTCCAAACGCGATGGACTCGCTCAAAACTTTGTGTGCACCCATTGTGCAAAACGATCGCTCGATTCAGAGCAGTACACACTCCACCGAGGCTCGCCTTGTCACCTATTATGCTCTGAACTTTACCCATGGCGCGTCTGAGAAAAGCGACGCCATTGGAAAGCACGCACTGGAACTGCTCTCCAAGCAACCGCTGAAGATCCGCGAGCTCGGTGCTCATCTTGGGATCACCAGTATCTCTGCTTTATTCGAATTCGGCGACCCGTCCAATCCTCTTCTCGACCTTTACTCGACCGCCGTCGTGCAGGCAAAGGAGTCCTCCGGCATCGTTCCCATCAATAACGAGTGCGACCTGTCCTCTCTCTCCTCATACGCTACAAAAACCGCCCCACCTTCCTGCAATCGCTTCTTGTTCTCGACCTTTGACCTCGTCGTACGGCGCTTACACCTACTCGGTCCCCTGCGGGACTGTTTACCATACGTTCACATCATGCTGGTCTGGCTGCATTCTCTGACCGAGCTGCAGTCTCGGCTGGCTGACCCTATTAAAGTACTTCCGCTGGAGCTTGAAGTGCTCAACTGGCAAGGTCTTGCTAGATTCCTCAACTGCGTCGCCCACGAGCAGGCGATGACGCCTCGTATGGTGGAGTGCGCGCGTAGGAAGACCTTCATCCTGCCTGAAATTCAGGGCATTCCGGCTCGACCGCTCCCGGAAGATGACCTGGTTCGCGGCCTTGTCTGGGGACAGTTCTACTTCCCTACCGGTTGGTTTGACGATCAGACCGAGGAGGACGGTCGGGCGATCGAGGACAAATACACATACGAAGCTCGTGCTGAGAGAGTGCTCTGGCTGGGAATGTATTTGGCCCTTCACACCGAGCATCTGCACTACGACACCAGGAAGCGCGTCTTTGAGGTAGGTGTTTCGGCATCCCAGAAGTCCACATCTTCAGCAGTTCCAGTCGTCGATGTCCACAAGGGATCTCCAACGACATGCGCTCGACCTTCATCTCAGTCAGAGAAGCCAGCGCATACTTCCGAGGGCGGGATATCTAGCAGCGAGAACAGCGAAGACGGCTACGCGATGGTCAAATGCCCGAGGACTGGCACCTATGAGCGTTCTCCTCCATTGCAGAAGCGGCCAAGCTCAGTGTGGGTGAGCGGTGGAAGCATCAAGCCGAGACCTTGCTCGCGGACGACATCGCTGGCTCGAAAGGGCAAGCATATGAATGTCGGGACTGACGAGTTCCGGATTGCAGGAGAGGATGAAGTTGTGGACTGGGTAGGGAGGGAGGTTGAATGATATACGTTCAGAGTACCGGCTTTGCCTCTCCGGCAAGGTAGGGTATCCTGTCCTCGTTTTCGCGTTCTCTTGCCGGAGCGTCGATTGCAGGATTTTATCTTTCGGTTTGATGGAATAGGGGGCGAGCGGGTCGGTCAGCGGTCTCTACGTTCCTTACATGCATGCTACAGGAAGAAAAGGGTCTAACTAATCATCACATGTATATGAAGTACACGATCTGACTAGCTCTCGAGATGCAAATGAAGTTGATGGAGCATGTTGGAGACGCTCGTTCGACGACGAGTTGGTCAAGTCATAGGATAGCACGAGCTCGAACATATCGACGCATCGAGCAGCACCATACAGTACATCGATATCGATCAAAGCCATCTTTCATGTGAAGGACTTGAAGCGGACTACCTTGGCGATGAAACGACGAGCTTAGTCATCGCTCTTTCCTCTCAGCTTGTCTTGAGGTCATTGAAGAAAGTCCATCGTCTGCACCAAAACGTCTGTCCAACACAACACTCGCAGACACTGTTCGCACTTCTTCTCGCCATACCGTATCCTCGACACATGCTTCAACATGTCAAGCAAATCAATATGCAATTCCTGCATGCGGACAATCCGCCAGCAACCTCGCTCCAGTCTCTCCCTCCAACCCGCCCCAAAACAGCATCTCCAGCGAACATTCACCACCACAACAATCCGCCGCGCTGGTCGTGACAACCCCGTCACCGACGCCTTGAACGCGCCGCCCACGCCATCAGCGAAACTGCGCGGGACTCCAGCACCGCCCATCGCCAACCTCGCCTCCAAGATGCGCTCCTCGCCTCTCCTCCGCAGCACCACCGAACCCTACATCGCCTACGGCTCGACCGCCGACCTCTACGCCGAATGTGCCCGCCAATGCGACTACACCGTCCCCTCCGCGCGCGCGCATCCTCCCACGTTACCTCCCATGAACGCCGCGGGCGACCATCTCGGGTCCGGAACCGGGTGGTGGTTCGAGCCCAAGTCGGCGGGCGGATTGGGGTTGGAGGTCACGTTCACGTCGTGGGCGCAGGTGATCTATCTCCACATGTGGCTGCTGACGGTGCGCCTGCGGTGTTTCCCGGCCGAGTACGTCAAGGACTGGCATCAGAATCTGTTGGATCACTTTTTCTACGCGGCGGAGGATCGGATGGCGGTGGAGCATGGGATGACGTCGAGGGGAGCGCGGAATCGGGCGTTGAAGGATCTGTTCTTGCAGTGGAGAGGGGTGCAGTTGGGATATGACGAGGGTTTGATCAAGGGCGACGCGGTGATGGCGTCGGCGGTGTGGCGGAATGTGTTCAAGGCGGAGGAGGGGGTGGATCTGGAGGACTTGGCGTTGGTGACGGTGTATATGAGGAGGGAGTTGCAGCGGTTGAGCCAGTTGGACGATGAGACGATTACGAGAGGTGAGATCAAGTTTGAGCATCCCAAGGACGTGAGGAATACGGTCACCACGAAGAAGAGTCCGTTTTTGGGCAAGGCTTTCACGGCCGAGGAGCTCAAGGCTGCAGACGAGGCAGCAGTCGAGCAGAAGAAGGAGTAGAGGCCGAGAGCGCCGTTCATATGCCAACGCTACAGAGATATGAATAAAGCCTCCAACGCCGCCAAGTTCCATTCGTTCGGGGTATCATAATATGTCCTGTCATCCTACAACGCCGCGCACGTCCCATTGAAGCACGTTGCTCAATTATACGCCGGCATGCCATCTTCCTCCTCGGCACTCGTTTTCCGCTGACCCTGCTGCTGCTGCTGTGCCTGCTTCGCCGCCTCATTCCTCTTCCGCTGCTCTTGCTCCGCCGCCCGCCTCCGATCCGCCGCCATTTTCTCCCTCTCCTTCCACGCCGCTTTGATCTTGGGGAACGCACCGATCAAGTCCTGCTCGCTCACCGCGTCCTCGATGCTCTCAATCACGCTGTCCACGACACTGACATGGTTGGCATGTTCCTTGTCGTCGCGAAAACGCGGGGTGCCATCCGACTCGATCTTCGGTCGCCAATGCCCCGTCTCGGCTTCGCGATAGCACTCTATGATTCGCCAGTCGAGCTGTTGTTGCATGGATTTCATCGCGCTCCATTCGGCGTCGGTCAGGTGGAGGGGCGCGAAGGTGCGGTAGGGAGTCCTGTCGTTGCCGTGGAAGACGAGGAGGTCGATGTGGGGTTTCTGGTCGAAGTCTTCGTAGACGGTGCCGTCTTCGTCCGTCTCGGTGGGGAAGGCGCCGAGCTGGAGGCGGAAGTCGACCGTGTTCTCGTGCGGTGGCTTCCATTTGAGGATGTGCACGTCGGTCCCGGAGACGTAGGGGGTTTCTTTGCAGGTGAAGATGAGGCCGTCGTTGCCGTGCGGGAGGTTGGGGATGATGTTGGAGAACATGTCCGGCGTGGCGTACGGCATGTGGGGTTTCTTCCAGGCGATTTGAAAGGGCTGAATGCGGGTCTCTTGCGGCCAGTCTCGGGCGAATGCGCGCCAGGGTTCGTAGATGAACTTGTCGATGCGACCGATGCGCGAGCCGTAGTCTTTCATTGTGACGTTCTCGCCGTCGAGGGCGAGGCAGTCGAACATGAGGTATGTGAGCTGTGAGCGGCCGTCTGGGAATCGCTGGCGAACGAGCTCGCCGTCCAGGAGTGTGAGATGATGCCAGCTTTGGACGTCGTAGGGTGGTTGGGCCGGTCGGCCGTTCTTGTCAAACAGCGCACGCGGGAGGTGGAGGTATCCCATTTCGATCATGTAATAGTCGTTTTTGCGATCGATGAGCATGTGCACTTCTTTCATGCCGCCGGTTTCCTCGTCGGGGATTTCATGACTGAAGAGCAGGCATCGCACGCCATCCGTCTTCTCCACGAGGAAGTAATCCTTCTTTTGCAGCTCTTGCAGGTGTCGTCGCGCGAAGGAGATGGGCTGTGCGCCGGGGAACTTGAGGTTTTGGCGTTTGAGGAGGTCGGTGACGGTTACGCGGTGGAAGTGGGCGGCCTCGTTGTCGAGGAGTGTGACATTCTCCAGCTCGGCGAGATTGATTGAGGAGCCCATGGTTGGGACTTGGTGTCGGTCGAGGGGAGTGGAAGGGCGCAGCTGGGGTCAGCGATATTGAAGGACAATAGTCGCGAAGGTAGACTAGAACTATACAGGTACAGGGATCTATTCTACACTTCACTTGCGGAAAAATGCGTGGCTTTCACATGCAAACCTTCGCAGACTTATGAGAATGGCAGTGGCAGCCTCTGATCATCTTCCCTCCTTTCAGTGCACGCACGATATGGTCGGGACAGTCACGATCACATGGAAGACTTGGATCTCTGGACGTTGAAGGTACTTCTGCGCTCGAGCTCACCACGTTCTACGAATCATACCATTACCAATGTACTTCTGCACACGCCCACATTGACAGCTGTCAAAGCAATGCTCCCAGACAATGCCACGTCCGCATGCAGAACGGGGATGTGGAACGCACCTCGCAGGGGGCGTGCAGCATTGTCGTCGAGACCATTGAAGCATGCAGCGCGTCTTGTTTCATCGGACATCAGACACACTGCTGCCAATATACCGACTCCATCAACCGGCGAATATGGATTTGGATTTGGATTTGGCTGATCTGCGCCGGCGCCGGCGATCACAGATCGTGGAGGCTGAACTCTCTCCCGCTCAGGTCCACTCAGTTGTAGACGTCATCTACACAGACTCGGGAGGGCGTGATGTTATCGATGTTTACGCACGCAAGCAGTCAACATCTCCCCATCCTGCGAGTCCTCCAGTGGCAACGAAGATATGGCCACTCGATCGGACTCCGGACCGACGACGGATGCCATTTCGTCGAAGCATTCCAAAGAACGATATTGGCACCTCACTAGTCCAACCTTGTTGTCATGAACCTCTCAAAGAATTGCCGAGCTAGGCCTCATGTCTCGTCTGATGTCGTCACCCACAAAGAACCTTCAAGGCGGCTGCGCGGATGTCTAACTCGGACGTGATGATGCGTGATGCGAGAAGGCTCAATCATAATAATCGGCCAGGTAAGGACTCGTCGATTCTCTCTCCTCTCTGCCTTCTGCTGTACATCTCTCTCGAGGACTGGCCGGTCTATCCAACCCAAAGGACAAGATTTCGCCATGGCAGACACCACGCAACTCGGCTCCGGTATCATTCGTACGGCAAGTGGACGCCAGACGTACGCTCCGGACGGGATCACCAACAACAAGTTCGACGTCATGAGATCCTCCAGCGATGACGAAAAGGATTCCGACGCGGCTGCCAACTCCAACGACGAGGACCGAGATGCAGAGAAAGGAGACGTGAAGAAAGAGCGGTCGGGTTCAAATGACGAGGAAGAGAAGGATCCCAATGTCGTCGACTGGGACGGCCCAGATGATCCAGAGAATCCCATGAACTTTCCTGCGGCTAGAAAGTGGACCATGGCCGTGTCCATGGGTTTGATGACTTTGGTCGTCACCTTCGCCTCGTCCGTCTTCAGCAGTGCGACTATGGTCACGGCGATGCAGTTTGGCGTTGGTCAGGAAGTCATGATCCTGGGCTTGGCTCTCTTCGTTCTGGGCTTTGCCTTTGGACCCATTGTCTGGGTGAGTACTCTTGTTCGCGAACGGACTCTTGACAGCCTTGCTGACCATGCTCGTTTGATCAGGGACCAATCTCCGAGTTGTACGGAAGACGTATCCCGTTGTTCACCGGCTACTTCATCTTCGCCATCTTCCAGATCCCCGTCGCGGTGGCCACAAACCTGCAGACGATCTTCGTGTGTCGTTTCTTTGGCGGTTTCTTCGCCTCCGCGCCACTCGCCGTTGTCGGTGGAGCACTGGCGGACTTCTTCGACCCCGTCAATCGTGGTGTGGCGTTGACCATCTTCGGTTCCTCGACGTTCATCGGACCTGTAAGTCTATGAAACCACAAACCTACGAGGCTTACCCTGACGAGTCACGCAGACCCTGGGACCCATCATGGGAGGATTCATCACCATGAGCCACCTAGGTTGGAGATGGACCCAGTGGATCACGATGATCATGGCCGCATTATTCGGCACCATCGGCTTCTTCGTCATCAAGGAGACGTATGCTCCCGTTTTGCTGCAGCGCCGAGCGAAAAAGCTGCGCTATGAGACCCGCAACTGGGCGATTCACGCTCCGGCCGACGAGAAGCAGGTCGACTTCAAGCAGATCATCGAGCAGTACATCCTCCGGCCGTTCAAGATGCTCGCGCTGGAGCCGATCTTGGTGCTGATCACGCTGTACATGTCTCTCATCTACGGTATGTCTCCCGCGATCGAGTGCTGTCTGCTACACCGACTAACGCTTTCTCCCTCCCCGTAGGTATCATCTACCTCTTCTTCGAGGCCTTTCCCATCACCTTCCAACAGGAGCGCGGCTACAACCTCGGCGTCGGCTCCCTGCCCTTCCTCGCGGTGCTGATCGGTGTCCTCTGCGGCTGCGGAATCATCTCGTTCATGACCAAGACTCGGTTCGCTCGCAAGCTGCAGGAGAATGGGGGAACGGTCGTTCCTGAAGAACGTCTGATACCGATGATCATTGGAGGTGCTCTCCTGCCAATCGGTCTCTTTTGGGTAAGTCAGAAACTCGATGTCCTGCGTACACTCATGAATTCCAAACTAACAAACGAATCGTTCGCCTGGACTTCAAACCCTCACATCACGCCCTGGCCGCAAATCATCGCTGCCGCGCCCATCGGTGCCGGCGTGATGATGGTCTTCCTCCAGGGCCTCAATTATATTATCGACGTCTACAAGTCCAATAGTAATTCTGCTATTGCCGCCAACACCTTCTTTCGATCCTGGGTCGGGGCCGGATTTCCGATGTTTGCCGTCCCCATGTTCAACAAGCTGGGAGTGCCGTGGGCGATGAGCCTGTTGGGTTTCTTGTGCGTCGCGCTCTTTCCCGTGCCGATTCTGTTCTTCATCTATGGGGAGAAGATCAGGAAGCTCAGTAAATACTCGCCGAGTTGAGCGGAGGGACGACGAGTGAACGAGTCGATGTTGTACAGATGGAGAAGAAAGGGACTGGTTCCAGGTTGTGGATTATGACCATTCATATCTGGATTTACATAATGTGTTTTTTTTTTTCTCAATTCCTCGTCAGGAGCCACGTCTTGGAATGGCTCTTCTCTCGCCTTGTTGCCTGGTACGTCGCCAGAAGTATGCTGCATGCACACTTTCGCCAGCTGCCTGACAGATTCCCACCAGACATTAGCCATGAACGGGATCGTCTTCTCATTGTCGCTGGCCGAACCTTGCGAACAATGCAGACGAAGCTAGCTTTGAGCACAAACGGCGTATGTACCTCTGCTCGATATCTGCATATGATATGGAATATGTGCCGGTATACTGTAAGTCCTCGTCCCATCATCAAGACGAATGAATCGTGCTGCTGGCAGCATCGTTAAACACTCACACAATTCCCACAAGAAACCAACTCCATCGCAGCAAAACCCACCATGTCCGAAACGACGTCAGTCCCGGAATCCTCCAAACCGTGCAAGAACGTGTGCTGTAAGGACTTCTTCAGCTCCGAAGACGTTCCACTGACCGAAGCACCCGGCCTCGAAAACCCCATCCCGCCCTTATTCGCTGAATCACAATTCACGCCCCAAGCGGATCCCGGAAATCAGGAATATTCTCCCAAGTTCAGCTACATTGCACTCGAGCCTGCGCTGCGACTAGCCTCCCGCTTCCTCACCATGGACGGCGTCGAGAAGGCGATATTCGATGCTATCCCGACGCCGGTGACGTTGACCGCGCGTCACATCAGACGAGGGGCGTTCTGCGCACAGGCGGCGGAGATGGAGCATCAATGGCGCTTGAGGCCCAGGCTTATGCTGTGTCCGTGGCCCTCCCGGATTTACTTCCAGTGATTCGTGGACAATCAGCAGATGATCGGGCTCCGTCGAAATCCCGTCGGATCTGCTACCGAGGCGGCCGAACGAGTTGACATGGGATTCGTGGAGCAACTTTCGTCCGAAAGCTTCTGGGCAAAGGGTGTTGGATCGGGCCCGTTGATCGTGCCTGAGATTGCGGAGATGGGAAGGAGGTCGAGCAAGGCTGGCGAGGACCCCTTCTATGTGAGGAAGTCGGGAAGTGGCCCAGAAGAGCAGACTCCGTGGGAGTCGTGAAGGAGGTAGTTCGCATGCTTTGCGTCGTTGATTGAAGCATGCAGTTCGAACGAAAGCGAAGTCAACCATCGAAGGTGGCTTTCGTTGTCGTAGGTAAAACATGTCGAGAACATCCTTCTCTTCGCAGTTCGCATCATCACCGCTGCTCGGTCGACATCATCTCTGGGAGAACGCACATAATACAAGTGACGTTTTCAAACACTTCTCTTGCTCCGTTCGTCACACCATCGCTCATCGTTCCTTGTGTTCATGACACAACGAATCGTCCCGTGAAAGTCAGAAAGCCTCTGAACCCTCTCATGTGCGTCTACAATCTCAGATGCTCGACTGACAGTCTGCTCGATGGATCTAACAAGATACTAGCCTTGTGTGAGGAGTCCTGAACGAGTTTGCGCTCGCTCTGTTGCCGCGCGAGGTTCCGGACAACGCGGATAATGCGTCTCTTGGTGGTACACGTATACGCACACGACCCATGCTCCGTGCAGGACGGCCGCAAGTCCCTTGGTCAATCACCGACGAAAGTCGTGGTTCTGGCGGGTTCTTCCCGTGCGCAGCACAGTCCACGCAAGGTGCCAGCTGTGCAGCTCCGTCATGCCTGAACAGTGCGAGAAATTGTGCTGTGCGAAGCTCTTCCACCATGTCGACAGTCCACTGCGCGAGCAAACCAGCCCCCGGAACGCCGTCCACCCCATCTTCGCTCGGATCCAATCCCAACCGCAGGCAGATCCAGAAGCAGACGGGAAGCCACTCAACTACGCCGCGCTCAAAGCCGCGCTGCGACTCGCCTCTCGCCTGCTTACGCTGGACAGCGTTGTAGCGCTCCTCGTCGCACTGGCCGATGGAGCCTTCGGCCTCGACACCAAGTATGGTATCGTCCATGACACCCCATGGTTGGGATCCGAAGGCTTCAGCAAAGACAACGACATCTCCTACACGCATTTCTCGCCACGCCAAACTCGAGCACGACGCAGTCAACGTGCAAGTGCGCCTGCGAGCTCACGGGATCCTCGCAATTCCCACGATCGGCATTGATGTACTGACAATCACACCCAAAAGAGACAAGACAGTGCCATCCTCGCTGCGTCCTCGAAATTGCGAGTGTATTCTTTCGTGTACATTCATCCCGCGTGCGTATTTCGCCTCTTGGGGTTCCGTCTTGTCGTTTGCCGATGCTTGGGTTGGATACTGAGCCTGTGCAGGTCGCTCAGTCGTGAGTGGCTCCCGAGCTGGTCCCATTGTGGAACCTGTCGTCTCGGGAATAATCGTGAGCGGATTACCACCACCGACGATCCTCTTCCTTCGAATTGAAGACACAACTTTGCGTCGCAGAGGTGAGAGGCTCTTGTCATTCCCTCTTGGGCAGTTTCCTGTTCTTCTTCTTTATCATCATCGTCATCGGGCATCATTCTTCTTCATGAACACCACTCAACGAATTGCCTCGTCAGAAACCTTCTGAATCCTCTCCTCTCCAACAACCATCCCTCCACTCTTCCGCCTTCTGCGCCTCGTCTCAATTGAAACTCTTCCCATCTCCCTTCTACACCTCCTCCGATCACGACCAATCTCACACTTTCTTCACTGGTATCTCCGCTACCACTCCCATTCAGTCCGGCAGGCATAAATGTCAACACACCCTTCACTGCTCTCCCACTTGGCTCTCCCGGTCGCGGCAGAACCTCATTACGCACTCTCTTTCGACCGCCACTAGGGAGCACAGTCCAGGAGTATTCCGGTCGACCAGTCTGCCAGTGTGGAGGATCAGAACCGAGATGAAAGGAATGAGATGCTGCACTCCTGGAGTCGGACAGTAGTCGTGATGCGAACGGTGCATTTTTGAACGCGGACGCAAAGGTGGATGGAGCTGAGCCCGTGGCTGGAGGAAGGACGGGAGGTGGGATCGGTAGGAGGGCGTAGTAATCTTGGATGCTCGTCGCCTGGCCGGCGGCACTTGGCGCGACGGGTGCTGAGGTCATCGACGGAGTAACAGACGCTGGATTCGAGAGACGAGCCGGACGATGAGAAGGTGCAGCCGCAGTGGGAGCTGGTGTACGGTCTTGTGTCGGTTCCGATGGCCGCAAATCGAAGACATGGAGCGTTCCCTTGTCACTCGTTGAGGCAAGCCAGCGATTGCCAGGACTGAAAGCAAGATGGTAGATGATGGCGTGATCAAGGCCACGCCGGAACTCGGCGACCTGGTCGAGCGTGCTGGTGGTGAAGACACGGAGTAGTGTACCTTGCTCGCTGGTGGTGACTAAAAGTGTTCCATCTGGTGACAGAGATATGCAGCGGAGCGAAGAGTTGTGAGCGCGGACAATGCGTTTGCTGGTGGATGCCTTGGGGTGGAGCGAGATGAGCTGTATTTGGCCAGTGCTTTGCGCGGGTAGGATGATGAGGTCATTTGTGAGACAGCAAAGAGCGAAGGGATTGTGGGAGGTGTTGTGAAGGGAGTGAACTCGATTCGGTGCTCGCCAGGCTTCTTCCTTCAGCTCGGAAATGTCCGGCGAAGAACGATCCTCAGGCGGCGGTGAAGGTGGTGCTTGGGGCTGAATTTCTTGATGTTGAAACAGAATGGTCCTTTCTTGCAAGATGACTGCCATCCATTTCGAGCTCACTCTCAAGCCCAGGACTTGCTCGTGTAGATCGAATCGAGTGAGCTCCCGCTCCAGCACGCAATCCCAGAATATCACCACCGTCGGTCCGCTGCCGTCTTCTGACTTGTGGGTAGGAACGTAGGCAACATATCGATCGTCCAATACGGCAGCGATTGCCGCACCGAATGACGAAGGCAGAGATGGATGATAAGTCGTCAAGCAATGGTCCAGACGAAAGACGCGGAAGCCATCGGCCAGACCAGCAACAAATCGTTTGCGGGAGGAGGAGATGGAGATGGAGAGGACGTTGGGGGTGGTGGAAGGCTGAATGGCCTGGCGAGTGTTCATGTTGGATGGTCCTCTCGGTTACCGTAGCGTTCGGTCCTTCATCGTGCTGTCTTTAATTGACGCTGTCCAGGTATCATGCCCATTCAGGCAGTTCCAACGCCTTAGCAGGAAGACGGGAACATTTCGTCTTGGTAGGATCGAGATTCCTAGGACGAGAGATATGTCTCGTATACCAGGAGCAGGCGGAGTGACAAGTCGATGTAACAGACGAGAGTCAAGTCAAGTGAAGTGAAGTGAATGATCAGGTTGCCATCACATGGGCGAATGTTCCATTCCCGGACTGGGGTTGCTGAGTCAGGACGGCAAGACGGGATGAAGCCTATTTAAACGAGCGTTGCTCAAAGGTTGGCCCGAAGGGGGCGAGACGCATTTGGCATAGTAGCGGGAGCGGCCGAAATTTCGGGAGCGGCCGAAACTTTGAGTAACTGACGATGCTTGGCATTTAGCTTCACTTACTTTACTTTATGCAGCAATACGAGCTATTCTTTTCTATAGTGGGGATCGCTACTTAGAAATAAAAAGACGGTATAATAGAGCGAGGGTAAAGGAGGAAGTTAATAATAGGAAGAAATGTAAACGAAACATTAAAACTTTACGCCGTAGTCGTAACTGTCTTAGTCCTATAAGTTTACTACTACTACTACTACTACTACCTCCGCTCCGCTACTATAGGTAGCCCTCCGTTACGCCGCTCGCTCTTACGAGCTATAAGTAATGTCGGCAGTAGAGTAGTGTAGTAGCAACTAACGCTATATATAGCATATTTTCTTCGAAGACGCTACTATTATCTAGTAACGCGCCGCCGAGCGTAAGATCGATTAGCTCCGCCTCGTAGTAATGTAGTATCTAACTATATATATAGAGATTCGTTAGTTTAAAAGCGGCTTCGCTTTTACCGCCGCCTATAAGTAAGTTACTAGCTAGTTGTTTTCTAAACTATGCATCGCACTTTAGAAGCTAATCTACTAATATATAATAGCGCCGCCCGTCGTGCCGCTACTACGGTATAACCTCCCCTCCCCTCTCCGGCCCCTACGCCTACTCCGGCTCCGCTAGCCTATAACGCTCCGTAAGTATACCTAAGAAGAGAGAGAGATAGAGAAAGACTTAAGAGCTATATAGCTAGTATACTATAAAGGAGCGAGCGGGCCGATATAGGATTAGTAACTAACACGTTACGTAGTATCTTAGACGACGACGACAACGATAATAATAATAATAATGCCGGGTAAGTAATTCTTTTCTTAAGTAACGATTACTACTAAGAAAACAATTGCTAACCTACTCCTATAGCTTTCCCCTCCCCGCCGCCGCCGACGATAACAACAATAATAACAACGAAGATAACGAAGCCGGGTAGGTAATTCCTTTCTCGAGTAGCTAGCGCTGCTTAGAAAACAATTGCTAACCTAGGTATTAATATAGTCCCGTCGCCGCTACCCGCCCGGTTAGCTACCCGCTCGGAAGTAGTACTTTCGAGTACCGTTGCCCGATAGTAACGGATCGCTAGGTAAGTCTCTCCTTATTCCTTTCTAAAGTAGTAGGCGCTACTTAGAAAAGAATATAGGCTAACTCGCGCGCGTGTAGTAGTCGTATACCGTTGCCCGCTAGCGCTAGGCTACGAACGCCGTACGCCGCCGTATTACGTACGTTAGGCGCTACTAGGAACTTAGCGTCTAGCGTACGCTAGTATACGTACCGTACCTAGCGGCCGGCTAGGCCGCTCGTTGTTTTATGCTGCCGCCGGGCCCTAGGTAAGTCTCTCCTCTATGCTTTCTTTTCTAAAGTAGCAGTTGCTACTTATAAAAGAATCCAAGCTAACTCGCGCGCGTATGCGTGTAGTGTTAACGGCACCTATAGCAACTGCCTATAGAGGAATCTACCCGTAGGCGGTTGTGTCTAGGGCCCGGTAGGCCGGCGGCATTCGAACCTTACTTTATAGCGATGTAAGACCGTACTAATATAGAATAATAGCGAAACGCTTGCCTTCGGGCTATAAGACGGACGAAGAATCTGTCGTTCTACCCTCTCGTATATGCTTCCACCTCGTAATCTCCAAAGGTAACCGCTTGTCCTCTATCTAATTGTTTCCTAAAGTGCGACTGCTACCTTAGAAAAGAATCGAGTAGAGATTAAACCGATGCTCGAGGAGTTCGCATAGCGGCGTTAGTAAATAACGGCTAGCTACGAGCTATACCGCGATAGGCTCCTATAATTGTTACTCGCTACGCTAGTCGTCTATTCTAGTCGGCTGTCCGCATAATATCGAGATTGCTAGGTCTAGCCTATAGCCGCTCCAAATTAAAGGTATCCTCGAATAGCAGATCTTCTAGCTTCTTAACACGCGAGATAGCGACGTAGAACAGCGGCACGTTCTTCCGGCTATTAGAGATATTAAGGACGACCTACGGGAGGGTTATGCCCTATGCTTTATAGACGGTAATAGCGTATACGAGCCGGACGGGGAACTACGTACGTATACGGGTTTCGCCTTTATAGAAGAACGTTCTCTACTCGAAGAAGACGGTTAGTAGGGGTGGATTTCCTTTCTAAAGTAGAGGCTGCACTATAGAAAAGAATTAGCGCCCTACCTAAGATCGAAAGATTAGAATTACTACATACCGATCTCTACGAAACGAGTACTCCTTAACATAGGGCCTATCGTAGCGCGACCGCGGAACAGCAACGAGAAGGCAATACGGCTAATTAGGTAGATCCGCTATTAGTATAGAGCTAGCCTTCTATATAACATCGTAAAGCCGGCACTCCGTACCGTTTACGATCCTACGCTCGGTCTATAGGTTCTATAGGATTATTAGTTTGTAACTAATGCTTACGTTAACATAGTTCTCGAGGTAGCTAGCCTTAGGGGTAGGCACCTCCGCCGCGATACGATAACTATTAGACGTAATATACGAAAACATAGGCTATCCGCTATCGCGCATACGAGCAAGGTTGTAGGCATCGGCATCTACGTTAGTGCTATATAAGCGGATTACGTTCTCGAACTAGCGATAAACGGGGTATAGAGGATTAAAATTCGACTATAGAGATTTAGCATACTAAGTATAGTAGGGGTTAATTTCTAAAGTAGTAAAGCTAGCTTAGAAAAGAATTGCGGGGATACGGACCTTATAACGAGTAGATAACGTGCTCTAATGCTCGGATGTAACCTCCGTGTTGCGAAGACCCTTAAGAGCTATAGCGAACTCCGCACTACCGCTACGCTATCGCTGCTATATAGTTAACTTAATAGACTTGTCGAATGCACGATACTTCCAAAAGCCCTACAGGTTATCTATCGACGGTGTACTAGCTCCTAGTGCTAGCACGTCGGAAAATAGGGCCCTATCGTTAATAGGAGGGAGTTACTAGAAGTTACCGAATAAAAGGACACTAACGCCGCCAAACAGCCTATCGTTAAGGAACGCCTACTTAAGGCGGAGGTCGATATAGTAGAGGGTAGCGAGGCTAACTATACTCTTCTTATCGATAATTAGGTACTTATAGTCCTTTAGACGACGCTATAGGTCGCTAGTAGGGGCCGAGGGGAGTTTCTCGAATAACTAATTAATAGGAAGCTTAAACAACGAATAGAGGGTGCTGCTATTAATACCGTATGTAGTAGAGCTAGTTGGCGCGGCACGGATAATTACCGAGCTAGTATACGGTAACAGGACCTAGAAATGCAATATTAGACTCCTTAGTCCGGTTTACTCTACGGAGATTTTTTTTCTTTTTAGGCGCGGAGTTCTTTTCTAAAGCGGCCTATGCACCTTAGAAAAGAAATACGCACCTACAAATAGGCCGATAGGGTTTAGATTAGGAATGTTTTCCTAGTACTAGCCCGACCGTCGACATTATATAGCAACTACGGAGGAGTACTACTACGTATGCTAGACTTGTAATAGTTTATAACCTCGTCGTAGACTAGCCGCTGCTCGATAGACAACATCTCTGCTACCTCTAGTAATTAGAAGGGCACCTCCGACTACTTCGGATATGCACCCTTAGCCCTCTCCTACTAACCGGATTAATAAATGTCTAGCTCTTACCCCGGTAACAGTTCCTCGTCCTACTACTACTAATAGGTGCTAACGTGGACGTCCTAATCGTATAGCTAATCCTCGGTCCGCTTACTAAGGTCGTCCGGATCCTTACGTCGTGCGGCTAGATTTCGATAAATAGTCTATCTAGTAAGTAACTCGATACCGCTACCGATGCTCCGCTCGGGTTCTTAGTAGTCGGTAGGTTTAAACTTATTATCCTCGTCTGGATTATCGAGAACTTTATCTATATAGTTAAAAGGGTAGCTATGTTCCTCCTACTAACAGCAGCGGTAGGCGTCCGCCTAAGTCGTATAGCTATCGTGCGGTAGGATAGGGTATATACGAAACGGATAGTAGAGGACAATCTTTATGCGGTAGAAGTCCTCGTAATCCGGGCTAGTCGACACCGCGGAGTATCTATAAAGATGTAGTTAATTCTTTTCTAAGGTGCTACTTATACTTTAGAAAGGAATACCTTAGTATATAACAGAGTATTCGATTAGGAGCGTTAGGCCGGGGCTAAGGGGTTTTGCCCTTCCTATATTCAAAGCTAGTAAGGAACGTAAATAGTGTTACATCCTCGTACGTGTTAGGTCTAGCCTTGTACTTCTCGAGGGCAGTCTAACTACGCTAGACCTCCTTACTAGCCTTATCGAGCTCGACCGATGTCCTAAGCTAATCCTTAGAGCGATAGTCGAGACTAACAGCCTCGCGGCTTCTATGCGAGAGTAGCAAGCCGAAGAGGATATAGGAAACCTCCTACGCTAACTAGTCCCTCTCGGCGATTAAGCGGTTAATAGTCTTGTTAGCTAGCGACAGTGCGGGCTGGAAATAGGTTAGATTTCTTTTCTAAAGTGGGACACACAGTTTAGAAAAGAACTACCTACCCGATTCTTATTTAAAAACGGCGCTAGACTTCTAGCGATCTACTAGTACGTTAACGTCGTAGGCTCGTTCTTAGTCGCGTATTTCCCGACGTAGTTAATTACTACCTTCGTAGACGTGTAGGGTAAGATGTTACTATTCGCTCTCTAGGCTAGCGCGACCGTAGGGTAATACGCGTTTATTATGCAGTCGTTCGAGGTAGCATTAAATAGAGGGTAGTAGGGATTACGGCCACGGTTAGTCGTTATAGGGCCTATAGCTCGAGGGAAGTGGAACCGGCACTTAGTCGGTGCATTAGGTGGAGCGCCTCTTACCCGTTTTAGTAGTAACCCTACGAGCGAGATGTTAGACTCCTTAGTCCGTAATCGTGGGATCGGATTTCTTTTCTAAGTAGGCGATCCTACCTTAGAAAAGAATCCGCGCCCGAGAAGCCTACCTTACTCCTATCGTACGAATGCTACTATACGCGGTTAACGACGTCCGATAGATCCTCTAGGGTGTTAGTTAGTTTATTAGCACTAGTGTTATATATACCTCGAGTACCTACTCCGGCGCGAGCTCTACCTAGCTAAGGATTTACCGTAACGATATGCTTATCCTAAAAGGCGGTAAAGGCTACGCGATCTATCTCGTCCTTAATGTCGCTATATGCTTCCGGTATAGTACGTAAATCGCACTATGCGAAGCTATAGATATGCGTACTGCCGCGGCCTTAGAACTCGTACCGGAACTAGTAGTTAACGATGCCGAACTTTAGCTTAAGAACCCGATTAAAGAAGGAGGTAAACCGGTCGTGGAAATGCTAAGTCGCAACATATAGATAGTTACGGAGGTTGTTGCGACCGATTTAAAGCCGTTCTACATCGGTGCTATACTTCTACCGCTCGTAGTTAGGTAGAAATTGATATAGACTGTCCTACTACATATTAGCCGCGCTAAAGGTAAAGAAGAATGCTAGTTTTCCTAGAAGTAGGATTAGCATTCTTTTCTAAAGTAACAAGAGCGCCTTAGAAAAGAATTGCGTACCTAACGTATAGACGTATAATATTAGCTCCGACCGCTTCTTGTTCTAAAAAGGCCGAATCCCCTTAACGGTCGTAGATCCACGGACAACGCGGTTAAGGAGGGCTTAGGCCTAGCGAGTGTCCTTACGGAGGTGTTCTCGTAGCTCGTTAAGGGTTATCGTATAGCCGTCCTTACGATTAATTACCTAACGAGAGCGGCTGCTACTAATGTTACGCATCCACGTATTAAATATAGCATAGCGGAAGCGCTAGTAACGAGCGAACCGGCTATTATCGTATCGAAGTAGATGCTAGATCTACCTTAACAGCGGCAGCTTCCTTAAGCGTAGGAGGGCCTAATCTACGAGCCCTTAAGGAAATAGACATAGGAATGCAAGCGAGAAGATCCGTTGCTTATAGGCCTACTACGATGCACGATCCTGCTACGAATACCGTAGAGTCTATAGACGTAGCTATGCTATCGCGGCCCTAAAATGCTTAGGATTAGGCTTTAGGCCTGCAGAATGTTAGACTCCTTAGTCCGTATTACTCTACGGAGTTCTTTTCTAAGGCGCGAGCTACGCTTTAGAAAGGAATGCTTACCCTAGAGAAAGTCTACCGCCTTAGTCTCGCCGGGGAGGGTGTTTAGCACGGCAGCACCCTCTATAACACCCTCGATATTAGCACTATCCTCGCCCTTAGGCAGGGTAGTATTGTCCTTAACACTAACCGTCGCGATCTTATTAAGGACCGTACTATCCTTAGGGAGAGCAAGAAGTGCGGCGTAATCTATCCTAATGTTCGTATATCCGGGGTAGTGCTAGATTAGATAATCTAACTAAGTCTAGTGCGAATGTTAGTAATACTTTTCTAAAGTGCACCCGCTAGCTTAGAAAAGAACTAACCTATATATAGAAGCGATTTATAGTAAAGGATCTACGGAACTAAGTAGTAAACTGCCTACGATTAGGGTTAGCTAGATCTTACTCTAGCCGGATTAGGATAGTGTTGCACTAAGCTAGCAATCGTAGCAGCTTAGTAACTACATTAGGCATATTACGAGCGAAGGTTATAACGTATCCCTTATATCTCTACTATGCACTATCGACATAGACTATATGTATGCTAATATAGATAGGCGCAATAAGCAGCTGCTTAATATTAGACAACACTAGTAGCTACGCAGGCATATGCCCTAGATCTATAGAGTTCTTAGCAGACATAAGATAGGGTACGCCGGCTAATAGACGCGCGTCGGCGGTTTTGTAACGCTAGTAGATACTAGCGCGATCGAGCTAGAGGGCGTTAATTTCGTTCTAAAGTAGCTGTAGCAGTTTAGAAAAGAATTGCCTACCTTTATATTAAACTAGCGTTCCTTATATCGAGAGCAAAAGTAGGTTTCCTTAGTGTTTAAATCCTTTATCTATACTACTACTCTTTCCTAATCCTTCTCCGACACCGCCGGATTACATAGATCGGTGCTTTCGTTATAGACGCGTAGCACCTTATATGCGTCCTCGTAGAGGTCCGTATAGAGCGTTTCTAGCTACTTAGCGGCGATTCTAGCCGCTCGAGCGTCTTTATCCTCTAGTAAATCTAGTAGTAACGGAGGCGGTAGAGGTAGAGGAGGCGGAGGACGAGGAAGGATATCGCGCTTATAAGGAACGTAGCGGCTAGCGGATAGTAGAGCAGACCGTCGTTCGGCTATAGAGGCCTACCTTACGGCTCTTATAGTAGTATTGCTTCCCTAAAGTAGTTGTTAGTACGGTAGATATTCTTTTCTAAGGTAAGAACAGCGCTTTAGAAAAGAATTGTAGGCATACCGCTACGAGTCTCGTAAGAACAGTAGCCTCCTCGTCTAGACTAGAGTTATTATCGCTATTAGGCGGCTAAACTAGCATAGGAGCGCTATTATTAGCACGACGACGCTTTATAGTACGTTATGCTCGACACTCGTTATAGGCGGCAAACTCTCTACCTATAGCATTACGGAAGAGGGTAATAGGCAGTAGTCTATCGTAAGGCCGGTCGCGATAGAACTTAGTAGACATTTAGCATTGTTAATTTGTTTTCTAAGGTGGACGCGTAGCTTTAGAAAACAACTCGAGGGCACTACGTTGTTACGTGTCGGGAAGTCACATGATACGCAAGTTCAACTTTGGCTGTGAGCCAATCATTCCAACCCCTGTCGAAAAACCAGTTCAGCAATATAGGCCCTTCGGGCCAATGAGCTGCACGGGACGGGACGGGACGGGACGAGACGGGCATGGAAGAGAGCCTGTGCAGCAAGCGTGAGCCCCTTTGCCATCCATTCCATTGGGAGAAGTCGAGAGTGAGCGAGGTGTTGTTTCCTGCCCTGCCCGACTGTGAACGTCGACCATTGCCCCTTCCCACCACAACACACCGACACCTTCCTGGAGAGACATCGCAGACCGAGGTCAGTAACACACCGCACTACGGAAAAGGAAACAGCCGCGCACCGCCTTCCCACCAGCACGACCCCGAACTCGCCCATTCTCCGACCACCCCTACCTTACCTTGCCTCAATCCACCTCCACCACCACCACCACCACCACCGCCATCGACATCACCAACGCGCCGCTCCCCCGCTGACTCCACCGGAACAATAGTCCTCCTCCATCCAACACCACCACGAACCTCACCCAGCCAATCCCCCGAAGCCCACCGCCAGGATAGTCTCCTTGCGCGACGACTCACCCGCCAGCATGTCTACTTCCGCATCCGCCATCAAGATTCGCCGCAAGAAGAATGTCAAAAAGGGAATTCAGTTCTGTCTGATGGTCTGCGGCGCCTCGGGCCTCGGACGCACCACCTTTGTCAACACCCTCTGCGGCCGCCAGGTCCTCACGCCGCACGACGCCGATGATCCCACCACCGCCCACATCGAAGAGGGCGTCAAGATCAAGCCCGTGACCGTCGAGCTCGAGCTGGACGAGGAAGGCACCCGCGTCTCCCTCACCATCGTCGACACTCCCGGCTTCGGCGATGGCATTGACAACGACGCCTCCTTCAGCGAGATCTCCGCCTTTTTGGACCGTCAATATGATGACATCTTGGCTGAGGAGAGCAGGATCAAGCGCAACCCGCGATTCCGCGACAACAGAATCCACATTCTCCTGTACTTCATCGCGCCGACGGGTGAGGAGTGACCCTCCATCTCCACCACACTCATTTTCCACACTGACACTTCATCTCCTTCAGGCCACGGTCTCCGCGAACTCGACATTGAGCTCCTGCGCCGCCTCAGCCCTCGCGTCAACGTCATTCCCGTCATCGGCAAGGCCGACTCCCTCACCCCACTCGAGCTCGCCGAGAGTAAGAAGCTGATCATGGAGGACATCGAACACTACCGCATTCCCGTCTACAACTTCCCCTACGACGTCGAAGAGGATGATGAGGATACCGTCGAGGAGAACGCCGAGCTGCGCGGCTTGATGCCCTTTGCCATTGTTGGCTCCGAAGACATCATTGAGCTGGATGGCAAGCGTGTGCGCGCCCGCCAATACCCATGGGGTGTGGTCGAGGTGGAAAACCCACGCCACTCCGACTTCCTCGCCATTCGCTCCGCCCTTCTCCACTCTCACCTCGCGGATCTCAAGGAAATCACCCACGACTTCCTCTACGAGAACTACCGTACCGAGAAGTTGTCCAGGGCGGTGGCTGGTGGAAGCAACAATGTGGGGCTGAACGCCGAGGGCGACAGCCTCGACCCGCAGAGTCTGGCCAGCCAGTCGGTGCGTCTGAAGGAGGAGCAATTGCGCCGCGAGGAGGAGAAGTTGCGTGAGATTGAGGTCAAGGTGCAGCGCGAGATCAACGAGAAGAGGCAGGAGTTGCTCGCTCGCGAGTCTCAACTCAAGGAGCTGGAGTCCCGCATGAACAGGGAGCACACTCCCAGCAGTCAGCCCGTGGGTAACGACGACGACGAGAGTGTTGGAGGTGCTCAGCACTGAAGTGGATAAGAGCTGAGTTGACGAGCTCCTGAGGAGCGTGAAAAGCGAGAGTATGTGGTTGAAGATACCGGGCTAATGGCCTGAGCGAGGAGCATCATCGGGAATGAGAGTGGACGAGCAGGAATGGAGATGCAGCTTCAATACCCATCAGAGCTATAATTCCGTTTGTCCGCGAGGATTTTGCTGTGAAAGAGCGATTGTATGTATTCTGGCTGGAGAAGAATCAATTTTATTGAAGTGGACTGCAGCATTGGAGACTTGCGCCTTGGGGATCTGTGAGTCGAGCATTAACCTCGCTGGAAAAACGCAGCGGTACCAGGGCCGAAACAGCAAGAAGTAGCCCTGCGGTCTTCACTCTGCCGTCGCAGTCCGTCGCCGTCCAGGTATATCGATGCTGAGGTCCTTTCTTGTCCGTCGCACTTTCTCGACCATACCTCCACGAGAATAGAATCATACAGCTCGGTATGCTTGGAAATTCTGTCCGGCCTCTTCTCGCCCTGGTTCTTCCTGGTCTATCCCGTCTCTTCTTTCCTCTTCTCGAGCTCTCATCTTCTTGCCCTGGGCAGTGAGATCAGTCTTGCGCAGTGTGATCAGGAAGATCTTCATTACGCAAGCTGACGAGTATACGTCAAGTGCTCTCCCTGTCAGCTGCTCGTCCTCAATTCAACCAGGGACCGGGAGATGTAGGACAATACCGAAGATGAGATAGAAGAAGAGAAGACATTCCTCGACACGACACAATAATCATGCTCGCTTCTTCACATTCAGCGTCTTGGAGGCATTCGCCATGGCCTCCATAACACGGCCGAACAATATTGCGCTCATCCTGTCCTGTCTGGGTGCGATCCTCATTCTCTACACCGTCCTGCTCACCCATCACTCGGACTGTGCGCTTTCACTCCGCTCGTCAAGAACTGGCAGCACCACCTCGGCCGACTACATCCTCAACGTCGCGCACTACGGTCTACATCCTCCCTCAGAACACGACCGGCCTCTCTTTCCGTTTCTCCCAGGTCCTTTCCGTCCACGCGACATCAGAGTACTGGCAGCCATCCGCCATTTACCTCCACACCAACGCTCCCGGCGACGCCCTCTCCCGCGCCCGCAGCGGCGCCGCGGGGAAATGGACACAACTCGTCTTTCAAGTCCCCAATCTGCAAATCATCCGCGCAGAACCACCCAGACACACAACGAAGAACTACACCATTGCCCTCGTCGAGCACAAGTCCGATTTCGTCCGCGTGGCCGCTCTGCGCAAGTACTAGGGCGGTGTATCCCGTGGCGAGGGACCTCTATGAACGGGGCTTGATTGATGTCGACGATCCTGAAAGGGTTCCCGTCAACAATGGAGTCTCGGCTGGGTAGTGATGTGATATTTTCTATCGTGGCTTGCGTTCACGCATTCCGTTGAGATGAAACGACTCCTCATACCCCACCCGCCCTTCGACTGGGATCCTGCAGTCGACTCAACTCCAACGCCAAGCGATACACGTACGACGCCTGATCCACAGGTCGCAAGCTCTTAAACGCCCATTCCCTCCCGTTCTGCGCCAATTGACGCGCCAACTCCCTCCCTTCCTCCTCCTCGACGAGATATCGTACAATCTCGGGGAGGTCCTCCAGCTCGAGACTGACGGGAACGAAATGGACCCAGGGGATCAAGCGGTCGTCGTGCCACTCTCGCATCATGGTCTGCTTGAGCGGAAGCGAGTGCGACATCAACAGACGATAATATCGCCCCGAGTGGCCGTTGCCGTCCGTGTCGAAGACCAAGGTGAACTTGCCGTTCTCCCCGCGCGGTCGTCCGCCGGTGATGTAGGGCGCGAACAGCTCCTTCTCCGCGTTGCAGGCTTCCTCGTCGCACTGCACGATGTTGGTGAAGTAGGCGTGGTAGACGTCCGCGTTGAACGATTGATCGATCCGCGGCTCCCATTGCCCGGTGCGGGAGTCGCGATCGAGGTACTTGTGTTGTTTGCTGGGGTCGTGGTTGTTGGCGAGCAGCACGAATCGCTGACGGTGGGACTTCGCCCAGAGGTCGCTGGACTTGGTGATGAAGGTTCCGGTCGTGCCGCCGGCCCAGTACAGTCCGTGCTCTTTCTCGTGCCACGGCACGGCTTCCTTTTCGTCCCACGCGTACATTCCGAGGTTGTAGGCCACGGCGGGGAACATGATGTCGCCCATGGTGGAGGGCGCGGCGGGCGACATGATCGGGACGGTGCGCCGGGTGAACTTCATCGTGGTCGGCCCGCTCCAGAGACCATACAGGGTTTCGAATTCGGGATGCTGGCAGACGTCCATGGCCGCGTCGTGGTTTTGAATCAATGGGATGCCGCCCGTGGGAATCTTGGATTCCAGTTCGGTCGGTCGCGCTTTGTTGTCAGACTCTCGACAGGGCCCGGTCAAGTTGTACCAGCAGTCGCGATGCTCGTCGACCTCGATCCAGAATTCCTCATGCCTCCCGGGCATCATGACCACCCGCGGCTCGTCGATTGCATTGAAGTGGAGCTGTACATCGGGGATGTCCTTGGTCTAATGGCCAGTCAGCGGGGTCTCGAGATGTGCTAGCTGTGCGATCAAGAGACAAAGCGGTGTCGTGCATTGCGAAGGCCTCGGCTGCGTTTTTCTTTTGCAGTACTTACAACATTGACCAGCCCGCTCGCCAGTTCTCCAATACAACCTTCGGGCAGCCACTTGCCATCCTCGACCCGACAAAAGTGAATCCTCGGCCCGTCCGATTTACTCGTGTCTTCCGCGTTGCCGGCGACCTCTCGGCCGCTCAACTGGTAGAACGGAGCCAGATCTCTTTCCATGACATCGTAGTTGTCTATCATCGGGCAATCATTGGCTTTTGCGTGCTCGAACCACCTTTGAAAGCCCGGTGGCGGTACCCTGTCATACCGCCGATTATACTCGATCACAGCGGCTTCGTACGACTGTGATTGTTGTGCTACCATCTCTTCAAACTTGCGCCGTGCCCGGCGGGCCAGCACTTGAATCGGATGGTGTTGTCGATCGAAGGCGTCGGCGACGGCGAAAGATTGGGGGAGGTCGCCATCGTTGTTGTGTGGTTGGGCGGGATGGAGGATGGAGGAAGAATGGCCGAAGCCGGCATGTCGAAATGCGACGAATAAAATGCAGACCAGGACGGACGCAACGATGATCCACGGCCTAGGAGTGCGATGGACCAACATCGTCAACACTGGCGATGCGACAGGCAACGCGGAGATCCCACGCGACGGGGGCGGCCGGGGTTTTCTGGGACTGGCCTCGCCCTGGGTTTTACCGCAATAGGGCATCGGAAGGACTCGTTAGTCAGGGGACGAGAGTTTGGGGGATGCGGGCTGGAAGCCGGAGTGATAACGCGGACCAGAAAGACACGCACAACCGGGTGGGAATCTCGGAAGCCCACTCCACTGTGCCCACCTGAATCAGAGCCATGGTTGAGTCGGAAAGTCTCAATCAATGGAGGCGAATGAGGAGCAACGGCCGCGGTCATGTCGAGTCGCCACGCCGGATGTGAGGTTGATATCGGTTCCATACTTATACTTGTTGATTTGAATCTCTTGCAGGAAAAAGACGTTCGCAGTCGCTCTCTTCCCTGGTGTGTTTCCAAGAAGAAGAAAAAGGAAGACCATCGAAGAGAATTATCGCATGGTTGTAATAACAAATGGATTGCGTGAAAATCTCAAACTGAATCCAACTAGAGAAGCACGATAATCGACCAAAAACGAACCGCTTACCTTGCAAATCCAGCAGACCATCATCGAAGAGTTTTGCAATGATAAGCCTACCCTTCAAGTCATGTCAACCATGATCCAGGCCGCAAGTAGTATAGGCGAAGCGAAGGTCCATGGAGCAGGTAGAATCGAAATGGCTATGCGGCCAAAGCATCAAAGCATCCTGCATGCGCCTGCAGGATTCAAGCTGCGCAAGCGATGTGACCATCGGAGTGCACCCCGAGACCCGAGACTGGCACTGAACATAGGCGTTGGGCGGCGTGAAAAGGGTGTTCGTAGACGTCGCCTGTCATCAAGGCATGCCTTCCCAGGAAAACACTGTTTGTCACAGGTCTTCGTGACCAGGCGCGAGATACTGGAGGGTTCTCGGTAACTTCTCCGCTTTGTATGGTCAATGGATTGTTCTCGGAATGCAATGCGCCCACGATGAAGATGGCATCGGGTAGGACAAGGTCGTCGCGGTAGGCTAATATCGCCACTTCGGGCAATCGTCGTAGCTCGTGCGTGAGTCTGAACGCTAAGAATGGTGCAGAAGCTGAACATCGAGCCGTGCAACTCTCTACGTGTCGTCCGCAAGTGCAAGATGCAACCAGTGTAGTCGTCCTCGTTGTGGTGTTCCCACTATCGCCGTGACTCTTTCGCTGGTGACTGACCGCATCGGTTCATCTCCACCACGATCGTCGTCAAACACATACCGATCCCGACATGACGAAGGAGAATAAGCCGCGGTTTGGCCACCACAGAAGATTGTCCGGAATTCAAAAGCCCATGGAAGCATGCTCGCCTTTGCGTCCATGGATCTTCCCGAATGCCGTATGCTGAGGATTGGTGACCAACGGCTTGATACGCTTCGTGAAGAGCAGAAAAGCCACGATTCCTCGCAGACCATCAAGCCAGGCCGCCGGTCATGATGTTCTCAACCTCAGTAGCGAGAGCTACTTGCCGGCATACGGCGCGAGAAATCGCGCAAAATGGCCAGTGCCGTCCAAGACCCCGAGAGGGAATTGATTGAATCTGTGCTGGAGCATGTTGGCGTTGGCGAAGGACGCGGACGACTTGCTGCATCTTCTCTCTGATTATAAGGAGTATGGCATTCGTGAGGCAGCGACGAAGCCCATGCTGCCGTGAATCGGACCACGGCTCTCACTCCGCCAGTATCTCGTCGTCCTCTGGAGACCACCATATCCTCCATACCGACATCACCACTCTCTTGCATGCGACAGGTATAATGTTGCAGCAAAATGTCCTCCAGACAAAGGTCGTTTTGCTGGTCTGAAGTGCTGTGAGGTGTCATATCCATCCATGAAGCACTAGATTTAATCCATGACTGACCCACGTTTGTCCTTGCTGAAACATGGACCGGGTCTGTGCAGGTCGGGACTAACAAGGTAGGCGCATCGTATATCGACCGCACTTGCTACGTGTCGCATCGCAAATCCGCAAGAACGGACGCAAGCGTATCCCCTCCGGAATGGTCCTAGATGCACAAAGGGATGGTTGGATTGCGCGCAGATCGGACGGCAGCATTCGTGACCATGTTCGGGCAACGCAGGTCCTATGCAACCTCATGATCCGACCGGTGCGACATCGATATCGCAGCATCGCCAACCACCACCGGCATTCCCGCCACATGTTGTACACGTGTGACGGTGTCGCCGATGCAGACGACCATTTGATCGAGCGCATCGATTCCACCGATGCCATGGGGGATCAATGTGAAACACGCGGCTTCAAAGGCTGTCGCAGTCCTCGATCTTGCAGGCGCCTCGACGTCCTGGACGCAGTACCTGCATGCCACGAGCCGTTCATCCCACGCCTGGACCTTGACGGCGGCGATTTGGCAGGCGTCTTGTGGCGGCGATCCTTTGCTGTGGAAGTGGTAATACAGACGGCCTCAACATCTGTTGGGAAGACACCGTTGATGCTTTGCTTTCATCTAAGCAAAGAATTTCTGTACGCCATTGCAGGGATCGTGCCTTAACGCGAAGGCCCGCTCCCCCGTCCATCCAGCGGCCAGTGTATTGCTCCGATCAGGGTCATGAATATGATCCTGTTCTGCAGTGATCCACATGGAGGGTGGATATCCCACGCGGTCATCGCAAGAAGCGAGCGCCACACGCTCCCGAGAGAGATTGCCTCACTATTTGACGGGGCCCGGCGCACTGGACTGGGATCGAGGGTACGCTCCGAGTGGATGATCAAATACCGGAACATGTTCCCCGTCTATGGCGTCTTCTCCCGCTGCACATCACTCGCCCTTCGGGCAGCAAAGCACTTGGTCTGGAACAGAATCTGGATGGCGAGCGTTCGTGGACGGACCGTGTCAGCTCACGGACTTGCTCGGTGAGAAGACGGATGGCATTCGGAATGATCATGACCCAGCATCATGACCCATCATCATGATCTGACAGGTTGGTTCAAAGGCCAAGACCAACCAACCCAACACTGCCGAGAGGCCTGTCGAGGGCTCGACTTTCTACTCTGGAGTCTGGAGAGCATCTTGGACAGTGCACTGGGGCTATGAGCCGCAGCCACGGGTGCGGGACGATGGAGAGATCGGTCCTCGGGACGATCCAAAGATCGTGGTCAATCCATGTGGCGCCAGGAACATGTCAGAGTTGCACGGTGCAGGGCTCTGAGGCCAGACTGCATCGAATCCGCCCCCCCAAGGCGAACAACCAGCTGCCACGGTTGGACAATCGACGCCATGCGCATCGCCGTCTTGGGATGTCGTGGTGGTTTCAAGCCATTGTGAGCACGCGCAACGCTCAATCCAGCCTCGGTGGTTCTCCTGCTCGCTAGCCGTTGCGTATGTGACGTGAATTGCGTCTCCTCTTGTCTTGAACATCCTGGTGTTGATCGGTCGAGGTACGCGGCATGGAATAAACGATTTGTCCAGGTGCTAAAATTATCAAGACAGGTTGATCGCAAGCCCCATTCGAAGTGTATATAACGGTGGAGAGTCAGCTCCCATAGGCTGCTTTCTTTCATTGCAACCAACCATACAGAACCTTTCTGGAGCCACCCATCTTCGCGGCCCCTTGTGCTCTACAACACGTTTCAAACAGCTACGCCAAAGCTTGGTAGGTCGCAGCATGCACAATGTAACCCACAACGATTGGGTATGATCAACGTGACAAGTAAGACAAAGCTGATCTGAAGCAGCACCATCCCATACCAGACGAATCCATTGGTTCATTGGAAATCTCAAACACGACCATCGCACGACACTCCCACGCCCGTTCCATCATGTCGGATTCTTTTCAAAAGTCGTACCTGAGGGACGAATACGGTCCCCGTGCAGTGGATGCTGGCGGCCGTGAAGCAGGCCGCGGTGGAGGCAAACGACAAAAAGAGACCGACGACAGCGACAGGCGTCGATCGAAGCAGCCAACATCTCGCAAGACACCAAAATCGGAGCCCGACCACCGCCGGAAGACATCGTCAACATCAACAACTCCATCAGCTGTTCGAGAAGCCACTGCGGACCGACCGACGTTCGAGCTCGATGTCATTGGCCAACCTCAACGCAACGTCGTCTATGGTACAACGGTCGAGACATCCGTCATGCTCAGTCTTCGACTACCATCCGTCGAGCTCGCGGCACGCTACGCCAACACCGACACTTCCAGACTCCTTGCCATCGTCTCTCTCGTAGAGGAGACCCGGACTGGCGACCGCAAGCCCATGGAAAGCGGCACCCTCACAAGTCAACAGATGTCCGACTCAGTCCATCCCATTCCAGAGGGGCACGTCGATGCACTGGCTCTCGGTCATCCTTGCCGCGTTGCCCTCGGATACTTCACCTTCCCGGCGTTGCTGATTCGGCAACCCGGCGTGTTCCGTTTGAGGGTGACATTGATCAAGGTCTGCCCATCAGTCTCGGGAGGCGGATCAATGGTCGCTTCGGTGGATAGTGATTCGATCAAGGTGGAGAGAAGGCACGCAGGGTCGAGCGCGTTGAGGAGACAGCAGCGGGCGTAGAGTTGACCGGAACGACAGCAGTCCAACGCCGTGAGGTGGACCGGCGCTCGTGATGGAGCCTTACCGGGCCGATCTGCTAGTTCTGTGACCGTGTAGCAAAAGCGCTTGAAGATGTGGCGGATCATGGCAATCAGCACACGGAAGGATAATTCACAGGCGCCGCAACGCCATATCTCTGGATGCCACTGAAGATGTTCGGCGGCATCGCGTAAAACAGTAATCATGCGCTTCGGGTATCTACCAAAATGAAATCCACATCATTTGATCTTCAAATTTGCCAGCGGATTCGTACCACTCTTATTCCGGTTTTCTGTACATGTCCCTGCCATGCTCTGTGCTTTGACCGACATTGCGGGTCCTACACGCTCAACCACCTCGCCATCCATCTCTCCGTGATCGACTTGGCCTCATCGACCAAGCCCAGATCTAACATCAGCTGTGTAGTCCCACGTACCGCCGACTCCAGCGCACTGAAAATCCAAGCATGCGTATAACTGGTATGCTCACCCACCACCACTGCGCCCATCTCCGTGTGGAAGTAAGCGGGAAGGTAGAGGTCCTGCTGGCCGACCTTGGGCGATGCCCACGCTCCACCCTGAAACTCGACCTGCTCCCAGCAGATACGATCGTACACTCCGGTGTATTGCTCTTCCGCAACGGGTCCATGGATATCGACCATGGCACGTTGGACGTATGCGGTGTGCTCGTCGGCAGTCAATGTTCCCACCGACCGTGCGAGATCGCCAGAGATGTACGACCCGAGGAGCACGCCTGGACCGCTGGAATTGATGGCGTAGCTGGGGTAGCAGACAGATCCGATGGCGGGAATGTCAGTCGAACCGCAGCCACCGATGATTGGCTCCGGCAAAGACTCCCAGAAGCGAGTTCGATAGTGAAGAGCGACTTTACAGCTGGGCGCATAGCCAAGTCGAGAGATTGCGCGGGAGAGAAGTGACGTGAATGGCGGCAGACCAATGAGACGCAGCTTTGGGAAGGGAATGGCGATGATGGTATTGTCCACTGTGAGCTTAGACAAAGCAGGAAATGGTGTAGGTGGTGCAGTGGTGTCGCGATGATGAATCGTCATCTTTTTCGAAGCAGGATCCCATTCGAGGGATTCGACAGTGGCGTTGAGAATTGTGCGATTGAGCACTTGTGGACCAAAGGCCGCTGGGAGGCGGGAAAGGCCTTGATCGATGGTGCGCCATTCGGTGGCGGAGAAATAGACGGAATCGTAGGACCACGATGGGGAGGAGTCTGATATATCCCCAACTTGATCGGTAATGTTGGCATCAAGTCCAAGGGCGTAGTTGAGGTAGCCGGCTTCGGAGAAGTGAAAGTAGTCGTTTTCAACAGCCCATTTGTGCGCGCGAAAGACATTGCTCGCAATCGAACGGAACTTTTCACGGTCAAGGTCCAGCCAGTCTTCGTACGCCGTTGACGCCAGGGCAACGTCTGTTGCATTGGAGTAGGAGGCGTTGGTAGCTGGCGACGCCTTGGGGTTGTTCGAAGAAGACTGTATCCATGGGATGAAGTTGACTTTGTACGCAGGATCGTGATTGTTCTGGACATTCAGAGAGTCGGCAAGCTGGAATACCAGGCGATGATCTTGAATCTCGAGGGTCTCTGCGGGATCATCGTATGTGATGGAGACGGGAAATCGCATCGGACCCATCTCCTGGTACTGATACTCGTCGCTGCGAGTATTGTTCAAGTAAGAAGTATGCACTCTTCCACCGATACGAGTACTGGCTTCCAGTATAGTGTAGTTGTGGAAACCCACGCTGTCCAGGATGTGGGCGGTCATCAGTCCGCTCATCCCTCCTCCAAGGATGCCAATCGTCCTGGCTTTGGTAGCAGCGACGAACACCTCGTTGGGGTCCTTCCCTTGTAAATGTTCGACACCATCGAACCAAGGGCCTTCGGCGTCCATGATATCGGCAGCCTTCCAACATCAGTCAGGTGGTGGTCACGTTGGTGGGAAGCCTGCGAGACTCACTGCGGTCCACCCTTTCTGCTTTCTGCTCAGGACGGTCACAGGTGAGGACCTGCCGACCAGCACGTCTCCCGAGAACGCGTGCAAGCATCCGCCATCTGCGACATCGACTGGAGGCAGCCACACAAACCTTGCTGGTCGCCGCGACGGATGTTCGATGTGTCTTGCAGCCAGTGGGTGGCTTCCAACATGTGTCATTCCGAGGCGATGATCACAATCATCGGCAGTGATGGCTTTGCAGTCTCCGTAGTGTATGGCAAGCTCGCCACTCAAGGGCGCGTTGTAGCTGATGTGTATGTTGTGTATGCCACCCGCCTCCGCGAGGATGCTGTCTTGGAACGAGATGGTGGTAGAACGAGGCACGGCGCTTCCGCCCACCATGAAAGCGAGCAGCCCAAGGATAGAGGCAACAGCTTTGGCAGACATTCTGAGAAGATGGAAACGGGAAATGTTTGACCTACATTGCTGAACGCCCGGTGGGATCTTCTTGTACGCTCCCCAAGATGCAGTCGGTCGATTTGAAAGCCCTTTTTAGCGAGCACAGCGTGCATACTGGCAGGAGCGAGCGTCCATCGCGAAGTTGCTTCCGAGCACTGATCCGCCGAGCAGATCGGTGTCGAGATAAGACGCAGTAGGTACATGCACGAGTGCTATCAGCGAGTTGATCCACTTGGCTTTGCCTATCATTCATGCCGCCAAGGGATGTAGCAGCGACTGCCTGTAGCGACGCTGCTTGAGACAGAGGCGAGCAGTACGCTCCATGCATGGTGGGATTTGGTTATCGCCAACAGTCCCGCTGTGGAGCTGGTGACTGAGCGAAAGACATGGTGTCTCGGCTGGATTGTGGACTCCGTTGTTGTGTCGGACGGTGCTCGTCGCTCATGCCCGGAGGTCGTAGATAGACTGGAGTGTTGATGAAGTTACAGTCGCGGAATGGACCAGTATGCGAGTGGGGATGTCCTAGTAGGTAGAGGCGGCGACGATGCTTGGGAGGAGTCGGGATGGACGTTGGCAGCTGCCCGCTTACATAAGCGTGGGATCAATCGAAAGTCTCAGGCCATTCACTATCCTCGCAACACACTCCTCCCACACTCTCGACGCAACAGGGACCGAACCGTGAGCAGAGGCATTCAAGCCTGGATCATCTTCGCCATCAGCGCACAAATCACGCGCATCTTCCATCATGGCGCGCAACGCAGAGAAAGCGCAGTCCATGCTGTTCAGATTCCGCGAGCAACAAGCCAACGACCTGGGAATCCTCGATACATCCCGTACGAAACGTCCCAAGGCCATCTCCCAGCAAGACCATGTCCCAACCTGTGAGCGATGGCGCAGCCAAGTGTTGAAAGAGATCAGCCGCAAGGTCTCCAAAATTCAGGACCCGGCACTCAGCGACTACCAGGTGCGCGACATCAACGATGAGCTCAACAAATTGTTCAGGGAGAAGTGGCATTGGGAGGTACGGATACGGGAGCTGGGTGGACCGAATTACATGCGCGGCGGTTCAAAGATGCTGGACGATGAAGGACGAGTTATCGAGGGCGGTGGGAAAGGCTACAGATACTTCGGACGGGCGAGGGAACTGCCGGGTGTGAAGGAGCTGTTTGAGGCCGCAACGCAGAAGCCAGAGAAAGAGAAGAGCGAAACCCGGCACGATCTCCGATTGAAGGTCGATGCGGGTTACTATGGATATAATCTGGACGAAGAGGACGGCAGCTTGCTCAAATACGAGGCGCAGAAGGAAAAAGAAGCCCTTGACCTCCTCACGATGGAGGACGATGTCGAGGACGGGGAATGGGAGCCTTTGCCAGGCGATGCGGGCGATGGTGTCGTATGGCGACTTCCGACATCGGACGAGGTCGAGGCCGAGTTGCTGGAGAGGCGAAAGCGCAAGTTGTTGGACAAACTCTGATGTGCCATTGCGTTCTCCGTATTCAAGGCGTGTCGAGCGCCGGGAGTTCATAATGTCCAAAAAGATACCAAGCCACCCCAGCGCCGGCCATCGAGCACGTCGAGTCGACCGAGCAATGATGGGAGAACCCGCGAGGGCGATATCTGCAAGTCCTGGTCGAGCATGACCACGGACAATGCGGAGTCTGTGCGGACCAGAGACATATGTGCATGTCTTGCATGAGCTCTTGCACGCACGACCTCACCAAGGCAGCTGTTTTCGACTACACAGTCAACCACCCCTCGAGCCTCCATAGCCTCCACGCGGTACCAACAGACCAGTACAGCCCTACATAAGACTTCCGATCGAGGCTCAGGGAGCGGATGTTGATCTGCCGGAAGTTCCAGGGGCTATTGTCCGTGAGATGGAGTGAAGCAGACGAACAAATTCGACGAACGTTTCTTCGCTTCTTCCGATCTTCCAATAATTTCGAGTACCGTGCCATTGGAAGTTTGATTTTGAGATATGACTCCAGGCCCGCCTTGCGATTGTCGGCGCCGTTCCGATCTTGCAGTACGACTGACTTCACGTCCCGGAAGGTCCTGCTCGAGATTGGTATTGCAGCAATGCAGGGACCTCCGCGATCTCCCAGAAAGTACTCGCATCGCAGTAGAGGAAGCAGCCGCGAAAAAACTGCTGATGCACACTGCCAAACTTGTGCTGCCGACAGGTAGGCGTACTTTCTTGCTCGTCTTCTTCCCGCCTCGTCAACAGACACTCATCTCCATCGCGGCATTTTGATTTACCACAAATTCTTGGAAAGAGGTTGAAGAAACTCTCGGTGCACGCCCATCACATGCTTTCACGATCCAACAGCGTCGCGGGTGACCGTCTCCGTCGCGCTAAATCAACCTCATCCGCGCACAGCACATCTTCCGGTCACCAACGTCTGTCTACTTCAATCGACCCATTCGTGTCACGCCGTGATGCCGAAGCCGCGGCCGTGGAAGCCTACTCTCGGGCTCGCCAAATCGATGAAATGGCCGCGCAGAGCAGCAGGCCCAAGCCGAGTCGTCGTCAAAGTCAAAAAACGGGCAGATCCGAAGGGAGCCACTTCGAGGACGCCAGAAGAAAGGCTCTTGCACAAAATGGCGACACAATCCATAAAATGACAGCGCTTCACTCGAAGCCCAGTCTTGATCGGAAAGTCTCGGTGGATGGTGACGAAGAGACTGTTATCACGAGGAGAAGATCGATTATCCCTCCTGTGCCGAACGTGGTCAGACCCACGGCGTCTCAGCCAAACCTTGCACCGCCTCTGAGGAAGCGCAACTCGGGATACACTGATGGAAGTCCGGCACCTCGCTACTCTCTGCTGGAAAGGCGGAGCTCCATCCTTCAAATCCGGCCATCTGAAGAGTCAGGCAGGAATGAGTACACGAGCAATCTCGCGCACTTGACAGATTTTGAACAACCGGATGACGACTCAACGCTGCTGTTTTCACACCGGTCCGGGTTGACAGACCAGGACGTACTGTCCATTGGTGTCGATGCGTTGCAACCAAGACGTGTACGCGAAAGGAAGTCTTTCTTAGGCTCGTTCCAAAAGCGAAGGACGACGGACAGCGACCTCAGATTTGATACTTCACTCTCACCGTTCAATCATGCCGACTCTAGCGCAGCCGCCCCGATCCCAAGCCACTCAGTCTACGACGTGGTTCCTACGGCCAAGACACAGCCTAAGTCCCGCAACTTCTCCGACACGATCAAAGGACGTTTGAAGAGAGTATTCCGCAGAGTTTCGAAACCACAGCCACCGACGCCTTCACTTCCACCTCAGCAAATTGAAGCAAAGGACTTCCACTTCGCAGTCCGCGATTGCGATCCCGGCGAAGCTTCTTTCATCGACTACACCGATCCCTTCATGACCATGGCTGCTGAGGAGCCCAGAGTCCCTCCAACCCAAAACAAGTACACCACAGCCAGCACCGCTTCCAAGTCTCGTGTCACTAGTTGGACGAATTCGACCATCAATCAGTCCAGTGTCCGGACTGCCAATGGACCATTCACTGTCAGGCAAGGGCCTTCGAGAGCCCTGCATAAAAGTGACAGCAGTGTGAGTCTTCGCAAACCAAGCTCTTCCTTTTTTGGCCATCCGATCCGTAACAAGCTACGTCGTTCCAGCAAGGCCGACCTGAAGGGATCCTCCGAGGAGAGCCAGAGCCTTTACACTGCTCTGCAGAGACGCATTCGCACGTCCAGGTCGACCGTAGCTGCGAACGATGTCCCTATTGCTGCCGCACCGCCGTCAATGCAGCCATCGAGGGGAGTTGGTGCTCTCGCAAACCTGCCATCCCAATCTCGGCGAGTATCTTCCACTCAGCTCCTTCACCCATGGCGCGGCATGCTCAGCTCCGACGCAAGTCAAAACACGATCCGCCCGGTCTCGACACCAGATCTACCACCTGTGCCAGAAGCGACACATGACAACTCACCTACCGCTTCCTCGCCCGATCGCACCGTTTTGCACCATACCAAGACATCATCACCCCATGCTTCTAGTACTCCTCTCCGTCGAAGCTGCGCTATCAAAGCGCCGGGACCGTCCAAGGATCAGCTCGCCCGAAGGAAGGAAGTTGCCGAGAAACGGTGGTCCAGCACGCTTGCTCCATTCGCAGCGGGTGCCATATCAACTGCGGAGGACAACCCTTACACTCTGCATTACCTGGAACAGACCAACGCGGTAGTCGGGACCAGAATCCACGAGACTAATACCAGCTTGCCGCACTCGGTTCGTGCGGATGTCATCTCACCCAGTGTATACTCCCGGGCTACGGACGGGGCCTCGCCGAGACCTGAAACGCCGATGGAGATGAATGCGATGCTGGACCCAGAGGACGGCGCGACCAAGATCACGGTGACTGGGAGGGAGGTGAGACGGTATGAGATATCGCCGGAGAAGAGAAGGGGAGCAGGAGGTGGAAGTCAAGAGTGGAGAGATTGGATTGCCAGCGAACTGAGCGAATTTGCTCAAGGATTACGCGGCGACGATCACAACGATGATGGAGTGGCGGACGGAGACGATCGATGCCGTGGAAGTCGACCTACCTCTGCTGCCAGTGGACGGTACATGAACGATCGCTATCCAGCTTTCTACAACGTTCCGGTTGAAGGGACAAGGAGCCGCGCTTCCAGCCGGCAGAGCAATGCATCCTCTCGTCGCCCGCCTGGCGAAGACGTCCTGCTCAAAGATGACATGCCTGAATCTGTCCGGCGCGTGGAGACAACCCGAATCGCCAGCGTCGAGAGTGGACCTTGCCTTACCACTGCCAGTACTGCGAGGTCCACCGCTGCGATGCTCGCAGGAGGAACAGCCGCTCGACAGCGCCGAATTTCAAAGCCGCGAAGTTTTGCTGAAATCGAAGCAGAAGCTCGGCTCCAGTCGACCGATAACCCAGGAGCTGCTCAAGATATCAAGGGAATTGTACACTCCGCCAATATAGCAAGCGCAGCTTCGACAATGCCATCACGTCCAATCCCTGCCGAACCTGTATCGAAGGCAACAACATCATCTCGACCAAAGTCAGCCTACGATCTGCGCGCGAACTGGAAAGCAACGGCGTCTGCACGAGCGAAGGAGCTGGAGGTGAAGAGAGTAGAAAACTCGACTTCCGCTGACCGCCTTCAGCAGTTCTCTCAGTCTGCCACGAGCGGTGAGATGGAGGCTCCTCAAGTCGAGACTATGTCAAGACTCAGCATCTCGAACACCAACAGCGACATTGGACGTGAAACCAAGAATCCCATTGACGTTGATACGACTCTGCTTCGGATCTCCGCAGGTCCATATGCCGACGTGACATCTTCATCTGCTGAGAAGAAGCACGCAGCCTTCCGAAGTCACAGCCACAACTTCAATCAGAACCAGGAAAATGCCCGTCCTCCCTCCGCCGCCAAGCAGAATGCGGAAGCACATGACACCAGAAGAGATGGCACGCCACAAAACCCATTCGAGCTCGCAGCGAACGTCGTGCACCAATCCTGCGCTAATAGTAACGCATGCGACGACAGCGACTCTCCACGCATGACGAGAACTTCCGCTACCGGACTTCCTGCTTTGTCGAGTTCGGAGTGGCTCGCCACCGGCAGTTCCGATCGGCCGTCGACCAAACATCAAGCTCGCGTTGCCAGCCATGTCCGGCGAAGGGACGTTGTGGGTGCTGGGTTGGGAAAGTCGAGGACGAACCAGAGTCAGCCAGTTGGTGAGCGTGGCCACCACGCTGGAGAGACTAGCGAGGTGAAGAAGGGACGGGACGGCGATCTGAGGACGTCGCCGGGCCAGAGATTGGTCAGCAGTTGGTTGAAAGAGGAAGGGAGGGATGGCAGCTGTCGAACAGGCGAAGTTGAGAGGGAGAGGACGGTGGCGCCGCGATTTGTTTGAGTCTGGTTTTGAGGATGGTTCGTTCGTTGGCGTGGTAATGGACGGTCTTGGGTCGACGTTGGAGGGAGTCGAGGCCAGTTGAGAAGCTTGTTGGAAGCGCGAATCGTTCATTGGCAGACTGGTCCGGGCGATGATATGCGTGAGTTATTGCTAGTCGGTGAATCGGTTCGACTTTGTGCTTGAAAAGTCGAGTCGGGATAATGAAAGCAGTTGTCGAAACAGACTTACATCTCTTGAGCTGGGAGGAAAACCCATTAGGCCTGGCATCTTCATGCATCATCGTGCTTGTTGTCTATTTCGTGAGTGGTTTCGTGTATCTACAATCCAAAGTACTTGATCCTCTCCTCCAGCGGCTGTGTATCCCTCACCTTCAAATCATTCCTCGCGCTCCCAGCTGGATCGCCAAACACCAGCTGTGCCTTCAACTCCCATCCGTCCTGAATATTGAATGCCTTGGCGACTTTCTCGTTCGCGATTGGGTTATAGTGCTGCAAATTGGCACCCAGACCTTCGGCTTCGAGAGCCGTCCAGAGGACGTACTGGTGCATGGCGGAGGTGTGCTCGGACCATTGAGGGAAGTGCTCGGCGAACTGAGCCAATTTTTCTTGTAGGCCCGTGATGACGGCGCGGTCCTCGTAGAATAGAACCTGATGTAGATGTTAGTCGCGGGCTTCCCTTGACTATATTCCTTCTTCTTCTTCTTTTTCTTCTTCTTCTCCTCCTCCACATACCGTGCCGTACGCCGCGCGGAACATGGCCATCCTGCCCTTGCTGCTGGCCTCGAACTGCTCGGCCGGGAGCATGCCCTTCAGCACCTCGGTGACAATGTCCCAGAATTTCTCATGCTCTTGCTTGACCAGGACGACGACACGGGTGGACTGCGAGTTGAAGCTGCTGGGAGTGTTCTTGACGGTGGCCTCGACGAGCTCCTTGATGCGAGCGTCCGAGATGGTGGAGGTGTTGGCGAGCGGGTAGATGGAGCGGCGGAGCTCGGTGGCCTCCTTGAAGGTGACGGTGTCGAAGCCCATTTTGGACGATGATCTGGTGGAGGTGGTGGTGGAGAAGGAGGATGACGCGGAGGTGGAAGTAGTGGAGGGAGTGGAAGCCTTTTGTGCAGCGAATGCTGGACGGAGGAACGAGGCCGGCAAAACTTTGGACGACTGACGCAGCAGTAGTGGGGTGGATCGTTGCATGCTGGTCGTCGTGGTGCCCCAGTGATATTTGAAGCTTGAGATTTTCGTATTTGAAGCTTGGTGTGGTATCCAGCTATGTTGTATCCAGTCGTCTATTTAATAGTGTTGTTAGTGTTGTATCTAGTCGTTCGTTGCCCTTATCGTCGCTATTACCGCCGTCTTTCTTTAATACCTCCTCTTATTACTACTCCGTCCGCTATAGCTAGCACCGCCGCTATTACTATGCCGCCGTCTACCTACGAGCAAGCGCTTCTTAATAAGGATAATAAGGATAACGGTAATATGCCGTAGGAGGAGTTCGATATACTAGAGCCGTAGGAGAAAGACGAGGTTTTAAAGGAGCATAAGGAGCGTACGCGTATAGCCGGCATCTATAAAGGTCTTAGTTAGCGTAAAAACGATAGTAGAAGTAATAGCGATAAAGAGGCTAATAATAGAGGTAATAGTAGTAGAGCGGCTAATAATAGAGGTAATAGTAGTAGAGCGGTCGATAATATCGTAGTAATAGATTACGCCGCTAGTAGACGAGAAGTTAATGTCGTAGTAATAGATTACGCCGCCGGTAGACGAGAAGTTAATGTCGTAGTAATAGATTACGCCGCCGGTAGATAAGAAGTTAATATAGTAATAAGGGTTTTAGAAGGGCAAACCTAGCCTAATATAGAGTATTTTAATGCGATACCTATACCGGATATTAGTAGGCTCTTTGCTACGGAACATAAGGCTAGCGAATATCTTATTACCTATGCTAAACGGCATAGCTATAAGATCTCTAAGCCTAATAGACCGTCTAAGTATAGAGGCGTTAATATCTTATAGCGCTAGATATACTCTAAGGGCGCTAATAACTACTATATAAAGTAAAGGAAGGAGAAGTAGAAGGAGACTAGTATTAACACTTAACGCACAAAGTCGTCTAAGAAGATAGGCTGTCCTATATTAGTAGTAGTGTCTATAGTAAATAAGGAGTCGCTAACCGAGTAGAAGATTAGTCTTAGAAAGAAGCTACATTACAACTACCCTACCGCTAATGCTATAGGACTACCCTAGTATCGTTGCCGTGCTCGTAGTAAGGACCTTCTCGACTTCCTTATAGACTTACGGAAGGCTAGCCTATCGGCTAAGGAAGTGCGATATTAGTATAAGTAGAGGTTTCTTCCTAAGGGTAGTAAACATAACGATATTATCCTTACTAACATCTATAACGTATAGTGGAAAGTGCGTAGTAAGCAGCTTATAACTATAACTACGGTTTAGAGAGTAATACAGACTCTTAAGGACAAAGGATTCTAGTATAAACCGCTTATAAATAAGGCTACGAAGACGCTAGATGTACTAGTATTCGCTTATCCGGAGCTAGTAGCTATATAGAAGAAGAACAACGATATCTGGATAATTAACTATACCTACAAGGTTATTAAATACGGCATAGTATTGCTCGCTATTATTATCTGCACTCGTACTAGCATCTACCTTCTAGTGCTCTACGTATTTATGCCGGACGAGACTAAGAAGGGCTATATATAGGCCTTTTAATAGATTAAGCGTTATATAGATAAGAACGGCATTAACGAGCTATTAATAGTCGTTTATAACCGCGATAGCGCTCTAATAAGAGCTTTCGAGGCGGTGTTTCCTCGCGTGCTATACTACCTATTTATATAGCATATAAACGCCGCCGTATAGAGCTACGCGGATACTAAGTTTAGCAAAGTTGCTATACCGCTAACCCCTAGAAGTAACGATAAGGCGACGACCGTACGTAAGAAGGTAACCGAGAAGTAGCTAGACGACTATAGAGCATATCTTCGAGCTAATATACTATAAGCCTTCGAGGAAGCGTATATTATATACGTAGCTAGAGCGGACAAGGACATTATCGACCTATTTACTAATAAACGAACGCTACTAACTCTAACTAAGAAGATAGCATAGCTCTAACTCTATAAGGTATATCTTATCGAGTAATAGTAGCTATATAAGAAGCATTACGTTAAGGCGTAGACGAAGGTATACCGTATATATAGCATTATAATAACTTTACCGTATAAGAGCGTATACGGCTACTTAAAGGCGTAGCTCCGCTCTATACGTAAGGATCTATTCGGCTTCTTTATAACTATAGAGCCCTTTTGCAAGTATTAACTCGATCGATATAAGTACTCGCTCGCGAAGGTTTAGTAGTCGTCGTCTAATACATTTAGAACGAATCCTTTCTAGCGGAGGGTGCGGAAGGTTATATATAAGGACGCTCTTAAATTAGTCGTTTAGTAGATATAGCTCTATAAGTAGCAACGTAAGATAAAGCCGGAGGACGTACTAGTATATATTAGTAAATAGCGGCAACAATATAGCACGCCTTACTCTTACGAGCTTAAGCCTTTTATCGACGGTAGCTCCTTTAGTATAGTAATTAAGCTAATATACACTAACTTCGACACTATATAGCTTACGCCGAATAGCTAGCTACTACTAGAGTAGGTAATCCTTTATAACCCTATTATACGTACTAATAAGCGGAAGGCGGCGTAGCTATAATATGCTATTAGTAGTAATAAACGTAAGTTAATAGGCCCTAAACGACTTATATTATAAGCCGACTAACAAGCGATATTAATACTTAACCGCTATAACGAGGAGCCTAGTAATCCTTTATTACGACTACCTTAGCCGACTACCTCGTAACGACTCGGCTATAGATATATAATACGCTATAATCCTTAGAAACGCCTCTACCGCTACGTTAAGACCGGTATATAATACACTAAGCACTACTATAGTAGTAGACCGTATAATAATAAGCCGGTGCCGGTACTAGATAAAGAGCTCCTTACTTAACGCGTAGCGGCGACGGTAAGGGTAGGCCTAGTAGCATCGTTATAGCCGTAACACTATAAACAACGTCCTTAGCTATAATACTATAAACAACGTCCTTAGCTATAATACTATTAATAGTAGGGCTCGTAGATAATGCTACCGCCGTCCGGATAATACCGCTTCTAGCCTTAATACTACCCCTCCGGCTAACACTACCCCTCTAGCTAATACTACTAACCTCCGCCGTCTATATAGTAATAGTAGTAGTAGCTATTTAATAGCGGGCATAATTACTACTACCCTTACTAAGATCCGTAGTAGAATCGTCCTTAGTAGCCTAGCTAGTAATAGCTAGAGCCGCTAGATTAATATACGCCGTAGAGCCTTTATCTACGCGCCTACTAACGCATAAACTAGCGCCCTTAGTTATTAAAACTAAAGGAGTTTCTAGCGCTCTTATTAGCTAGCTAAGAATTACTAAAAACACCGGCAATCGACTTATCTTACCGTAAGAGTAGTCGTTTCTATAAGTAAGAGATCTACGCGGGCGTTCTAAGGACTTTCTAGCCTTACTTTTGCTTCTACTACCTCTACTACCTATACTATACTATATATAGACATATAAATTATACGAGCTTACTTATACGATATAACACTACACTCTACATACTATTTAATTACGCTTACCCTATGTAGTTATAATAATATTAAGAAGGAGGGCAAAGTAAGGATCTTGGCCGAATTCTGGCGCACGTGACCGCGTCAAGCTTCAAATACGAAAATCTCAAGCTTCAAATATCACTAGGGGTCGTGGTGGTGGTGGAAGCAGGGCAGTTAGAGTGTCGTGGTGGAGGGGCACGAGCAGATTGACGCATTTGATGAGGGATTCAATCAATGTTGATTGCTCGATTGATGATCGGGACCTCCTCTTACCAATCCGATCACCTCATGCAATGGAAATCTGGCCTGGGACCGGACAGACATTTGATGGAACGCGCTGCTCTATTGATCGGTGCCTGCATTTGGGGTGCAGGAAAATTGCGCTTCCCGGATGCAGCCAATTTGGCAACAATCTCGCCGAACACGTGTGAGAGCGGACGTCTTGTTGTAGACGAGGCACAATCCCTCGAACCGACTGACAACGACCCGAAAGATGGATGGACAAGGTGTCCATCCATCTACAGCGCGCCCAGAAGCTCAATCTTCTCCTTTCCTTCGTTGGTCAAGATCGTGTCTACATTCTCTTTGACCTGCTCTTGCAGCAGCTGCGTCATGAGCTGCATCACGGCGTTCTGAAACTCTTCCCGCGGCCTCTCCTTGTGTAACGTGTGGTGACGGAAGAAGTTGCCGCGACAGTCGGAGATGATGCGGCCGGGGAACTCTTGCGGTGCATTGGGCCAGGACATGGCATCGTCGCATGCAATGGGCTTGAGCATTCGAGGTTAGCATTGTAGCCGCGAGTGTCGGCGGGAGAACGACCTACCACGATGTTGTCGCCGTCGGGGTTGAAATCGTAGCGGATGTACTCGGAAAAGGCACGCTGCTCGTGGCTCCAGTTCTCCTTCCAATGCGCACAGCCCTTGTATCGCTTCTCCGTCGGACAGTCGCCCCAAGCCTCCAATATTTCAAACGTTAGAGGCAGGTTCTGGGCGACTACGAACCCGGCGTTCAGGACCTGCTTCCCTTTGCTGTCTGCGCTGGCCACCAGGTGCGTATCCGGCCGCTGCTCTTCGACATCCCACGGCATGGAGATGGACGTTCGCGAGGTGATGTTCCACCGATTGAATAGCCACTCAAAGGGCACGTCCATGTGCGTGACGGTAACATCAGCATCGAGGGTAATGACAAAGTCATAATCCTTGAGTAGCGAGGCGAGGACATGGGGACGGATCCAGGTGTCGAAGTAGCCGTTCATGTGCTGAGCGTGGAAATACTTGTACTCGTACCCGTGAATCTGGGCTGTCCCGGGTTAGTTTCGTCTCGTAAGGATGTCTACCCTCCGCCTCGTATCCATTCTTACCGTACAGGTAATGATTCATAATTCCATTCGTCACAAGTCCGCCCCCCATGGACTTGTGTGTGGCCCAATCGATCGATCTGTTGCCGAAGAGCTCGTTGTCGCCATCCGGCATCCGCGTGTCAATGTCGACGATCAGGATCCGCTTCCCAAGCGGCTTGCTCCAGTGCAGGGTTTCTGGCAGCTCGTACGTCTTTCCGGCTGGGTCGGTGAAGCTGGCATGGATGGGTTGCGCAACGGCGGAGAAGAGCCTTTGTAGGTTCGAAACCCCGGTCGTAGGTCTGGCGGAATTGCATCAGGTGGAGTCGAGGAGGAGAAGCGAAGGCATTCCCAAGACGTACCGCGCGCCACTGAAGTGTGTGCTGGCGACATTCCGCAGCGAGTGCGTGTCCAGGCCAGAATTGTGATAGAAGACGCCCAAAAGCAGCATGGCCGCAACGCCGGCCAGAACAAAGAAGCGCATTGAGGCAAACATTGCTGTTGGCTTGCCGAGGAAGCAGATCGAGTGGACCTGACTGAAAAGAGCAAGGAAAAGCGACCCAGAGGAAGTGGTAATCAATGGAAGAGAAAAGAAAAGTCATAAAGTCATGCTTGCAAGCTCGCGCGCGCGAGGCACCACGAGGTAGACGTGATGACAAGGAGACACTGTGTGGAGAGCGTACCGCCGGGTCGACAGCGACCACGACCGCGCTTCAGAGCAGTCCCTGGGTCGGACTGCAGATTGTGATTCAGATCTGGGGGGAATCGAGGGATGCGATGGAACTCATCAGGCCACACCGGGAACGCCACCCGGAGAGATGGGCTAAGTGGCCCAGAATTCCAGCCATGATTGAGATCAGCAGTACTTGTGCAAGATGTATACGGTAGACCGTTGTGTTTTCTCATTGTTGTAAGAGAGTCGAGGTCGGTTTGTGGTTGGTCGACGTTGAGGACTTCAATGCCACTTCCATGCCACTTGAAGCCGTGCGTGATGCAGGAGTCGAGCCGGAGCCCGGAACGACGAAGCGAAGCGAGGCCACGCGCTGAGACTAGAACTATGGTAGCGTACCGGCCAGGCGCAACAACCCGAGACATCTTCCGCGAGTCTGTGCCTTCATCTTTCCGGCCGACCGCCAGTACATCTACGTATATGAATGTATGCATGCAACGACATTCCTCCGTGAGGTGGTTTGGGAGATTGTATCTCTTAGCTCTCTCTACTACCATGACGAGTTTCGGAGATATCCAGCCTCGTCCCAGCACGCTGCCACCTTCAGGTAATCCTCATCCAACTTCATCTTGTGTGGGTTGAGACTGTCCGGCCCAACCGAATGGGCCCATTGTGTCAAATCAGCGTCGTGTTTCGCCCACGGACATGCCGAGCGGGGGTCTAGCACGTCCTGGCCGTTGAAGTCGTAAGCAATCGTGCTCGGTAGATCAACCATGTTCCAATGTACGCCATTATCGTACAAGATCCGCGTAATCAACACGTCTTCTTCCACGTCGGTGATCTTGTGCTTGCCGTAGATCTCGGCGATCGCCTTCACGAGGTCATTCGTGAGCGTTTCGAACTGCCCGCCAGGGAAGGTGTAGTTGTATCCTGGCAGCTGAAGCGTGCGTCCCCAAATGGTTTCGCGAGTCTTGCCCGCTGCAAGCGCGGGCTGCAGGTACATCTTCCAGAACACCCGCGCATCGAGGAAGCTGTCATCATCTATCTTGGTGATAAAGTCCCAGCGATCCGGCTGAACCTCCATGAGATAGCTGAAGAATTCAAACGGCTTTGTCGTGGTCGCGGCAGGCTTGGATTCCTCGAGGTGTGGAAGCTCGATGATGTCGCCGTAGGTCTCGTTCTCAGCGCGGATAAAGGATCTCCAAGTTTCGTCGACATGTCCGACAACGAATTTGGAGACAAAGGGTGTATCGTCGTGATAGAGACGCGGCCACGTGTTGCGGATGATCATGCGGCGCTGTATGTTTTTGTGGGATATCGAGGTCGCAATAAGCCATCGTCGGTCGATTTCGGGAATGAGGTGGGATGTGGACGTCGCCTGCTTGGATGGCTCCAAGGCTGCCGGTGCAACTATCTTGGAGAGACTCTGTGAAGACAAGGGGCCGAAGCTGAGGTCGAGGACGGCGAGCACGAAGACGAATGCGATTAGAACAGAGCCGAGTCTACTCTTCGGGCCCATGGACGCCGGAAGGAGCGCCATTCGCTGGGTTGTCACCGCAATGTTGCGTGTAGAGAAAGTGGGGGAGCTGCAATGATATATGTATCAGACATCCCTCACTTCATTCAACGGTACGCTAAGGATACGCCATCCCGGCGAAGCTGCGAAGGCCCCGAAGGCGACAAGGGGAGTCCGGACTCCGGAACGAGAATCCCCGGGTGGTGCGCGACCACGTTTAGAAAAACTCAAAGGTATGTCCAGCTGGAACGTCAATTGTACGCTTTATCCGCACGTGGTTGCTTTGCTGTCTTGGCCGCTCTTGCCCTGGGCGATCTTGCCCCACTCGCGCTGGGTGTCTGCATTTTGGGGCCTTCGACGGTGTCCACCTTGCCCGCGTGTCGTTGAACGGACGCAGCTCTGACGCCTTTTAGCTTCTTTTCGTTAGGCCGAGGGCCTTCCCAGAGGTCATCTTCTTCGGCACCAGGCTCTGTGCTGGTCGTGGGTGCTTTCCGTTTCCGAGATGCGGTCGTGGCCTTGGAGTCGGAAGGCTGAATCGTAGCGGCCTGGTCTCCAATATTCTTGCTCGTTCCTGCGCCGTGTTTGGCAAGACTCCCTTCTTTCCTCGCGCTCTGCGATGCGAGCGTGGGTGCCGACATCAGCGGGTCCTCGCTCGTCAACACAGAATCTGCTGGCTCCGTTGGAGATACCGCAGGATCTGATGATGGAACCTCAAATGTCACCCTTTTGCGTTTGCTGGGAGGTTCGCCCGTAGCCATTGTCTCCGCGGTGCGCTTCCGTGCTGTCGGCGGGACAGTGCCAGAGGACGTAGCATGCAGTGGCCTGCCAGAGCTGCCACTTCTCCGTCGATTTGCACCCTTTGCGGCGGGCATCTTGTCTAGGACCGCCTCTTGCGAATCTTCAGTAGCACGCCTGTAACTTGCCGGTAGCTCCACGGTCGCGACGCTTGATGCATCGTCATCGTCGTTGGCATCGTCCAAAGTCACGCCTTGCTGTGATAGCCAGCCAGAGAGAGCTGCGCCTTCACCAGCGTCAGAGTCCGAGCCGAGCTTCCCAAGAAGACTATTCGCCAGCTCTCCGGCTGCATCGTCCGCGTCGTTTCCAGATGACAGCATTTTTGTAATACTTTGCAGAAACGCATCTTCGTCCATGCCATCCAGCCCAGCGTCGCCGAGCTTTTGCTTGAGAATCTCCTTGAGCATGTTCAGGTCCAGCGATGGTGCTCCTCCCTGACCATCGTCTTCTTCATCGTCTTCCCAGTCCTCATCGCCGTCCTCTTCCAGTATTTCGGAGTGTGCATGATCTGCAACTTTTCCAAGCTCGGACGGCGCTGGCAGGATCGTGGCCTCAGCAGCTCTCTTCATGTCTGATGGCATCTCCATGCTATCTGCCAACCCGTCCTCCTTGGCGAATCGCTTGCGCCAGTCTGGAAGCAATGAGAATGCCGCCGTCCCTTGCTGCAGCGCATCGGGCTTTCGAGGGTGGACCCTCTCGGCGCGGCTACAGAAGACCAAAGGATCCTGCTCCCTTGTGAAGACCTCATATCTGGCTGAGTCCGTCCTCCTCCTCTTGTCGACCAAGCTCTCCTTTTTCTTGGACTCACTCCGCTTTGTCTTCGCGCTGGAGATCTCGTCGTGCGCACCCGGTGGTCCCACGTCCCAATACGCATCGTCGCCGTACTCCAGATCGTCCCAGTAGTGGTAGAACTCGTAGTCGTAAAAGTCATTGTCGATCTCGGCGTTGTTGCCCGCGTAGCCAGGCTCGGGAACTTGACCCTCGGCGAGCTCGTCCTGGAAGCGTGACAAGTCAGCATGTGAGGGCGTGAGAGAGGTCCGACGGGTGCGTGGGTGGGAAAGGACTGCGAGTATGTAGGCGCCCGCGGCATTGTGCAGGGGTTGGTCACTCACGGCCAGGTCAAACTCATCGTCCACGTACAGCCAAGCGTCGTCGTCGAAGCCGTCCAGGTCGTAATCGAAGTCGTCGGCCATGGTGAGGCGTCCGGAGACGAAGGAGCGGAGAGAAGAGGAATCGTGAGGTGGTCGTCGGGCGCAGGCTGTCACGGCGATGTGCTGCTTTGCTTGCCAACTTGCTCGCTTCTTTGCCTCTTTGCCCCGCTTGCTTAGGTTCCTGCTTGCTGGATGGAGATGGAACGTCACCGATTCATTCGTGATTGTCAGCTCAGTGGCATTCTGACGGGTGAGGTGTGGCGAGTTGAATGATGGAGGCCAAGGTGAGGTGAGCGATATGACAGGAAGGTGAGTAAGTAAGTAGAGGTACCTACGAAGTACCTTACTTGCACCAGCGACTCGGGTGTTATGACGATGATGGGAACCGTTGGCCTTGATACGTGCGTGTGCCTTGTACGAAGTAGATGGATTTCTAGTCTATCGTTGGGTGGAATTCCACGTCTTTGGACAAGACCTCGGCCGCCACTGCTGTTGCGTCGGTCGGCGGGTGCCCTGTTCGTGGACTGGACGGGACGCGATCAGAAGACGCGTCCGGTAAACTGCTGCTGCTCTGCCTGGTGACCCCGACGGAAGCTCACTCAGTACCTACACACATACATATATATACATACATACATACATACATACATACACGGATACATACAATACGTACACATGCATGGCATATACTCGTCTGGCACACTACTACCTTACCGACCTCTTACTGTGTCTGTATACTGTAGACAGAATAGAACAGTCCGTCCTGTCGGCCAGCGCCGGCTTTGCTCCTCATCACGTTCCTCGTTCCTCGCCGAGGGATCGGCTCAAGGGACGAGCTCTCGACTCTCGACTCTCGTCTCTCGTCTCTCGACTTCACATGGAATACCCACCAGTCCTTCAACAGACCGGGCCTGAGACTTCCTCGCATCTGCTCATGGAACCTTCACGCACTTGCGTTGCGACCTTCTGACCACACACAATGCACTCCATGTCTTCGGCGGCCAGAGTGCGAGCAATTCGCGCAGCCGTCAATACATCTCCCTCGAGAACTGGACAACGTTGGAATACCACGGCTTCTGCCACCACCGAACAGACTCCGGAGCCACTGAAGTCCATTTTGATCGCAAACAGAGGAGAGATTGCCCTCCGCGTCGGAAGGACAGCGTCTCGATACGGCATTCGGACCACCACTCTCTACACCGATCCGGACCGACGTAGTCAACATGCCTTGAGCTCTCCTTTCGCCGTCAATCTCGGCAGCACAGATCAGTATCTCAATGGCGCCCGGATCATTCAGGTCGCCAAGGAGCAAGGCTGTCAGGCCATCCATCCGGGCTATGGGTTCCTCAGCGAGAATGCGGACTTTGCCAAGGCATGTACTGATGCCGGCGTCAAATTCATCGGACCCCCGTACAAGGCGATCGAAACCATGGGCGACAAGAGTCGCAGCAAAGAGATCATGATCGACGCTGGTGTTCCTTGCATTCCGGGCTACCATGGCTCGAACCAAGATCCCAAGTTCCTCGAGGCCGAAGCGGAAAAGATGGGCTATCCGGTCTTGCTCAAAGCCGTCAAGGGTGGAGGCGGCAAAGGCATGCGAATCGTCATGCAGCCGGATGAGTTCCATCAGCAGCTGGACTCGGCAAAGTCAGAAGCCAGGAGTTCCTTTGGTGATGATGTGATGTTGGTGGAGAAGTACATCACCACGCCGCGGCATATCGAAGTGCAGGTCTTCGCCGACAAGCATGGAAACTGCGTAGCATTGGGCGAGCGTGATTGCAGTATTCAGCGACGTCATCAGAAGGTGTTGGAAGAGTCTCCTGCACCCAACCTCGCCGAGGACGTTCGTCAAGACTTGTGGGAAAAGGCACGGCAGGCTGCACTGGCAGTAGGCTACGAGGGTGCAGGAACAGTGGAATTCATCTTTGACACTGAGTCTGGCGAGTTCTTCTTCATGGAGATGAACACCAGATTACAAGTCGAGCATCCGGTCACGGAGATGGTCACTGGCGAAGATCTCGTGCGTTGGCAAATCATTGTCGCTGAGGGCGGCAAGCTTCCGCTCTCACAATCGGAAGTCGAGGAGAGGATCAAAGCCCGCGGCCATGCCATTGAGGCGCGCATCTACGCCGAGGATCCCAGCATGAACTTCATCCCATCCACTGGCAAACTGCTTCACCTCCGCACACCAGCAGAGTCGGAGAGTGTACGCATCGATGCAGGGTTTGTGGAGGGTGATGAAGTCTCGAGCCATTACGATCCCATGATCGCGAAACTCATCGTCAGCGGGCCGGACAGGAATGCCGCCTTGCAGAAGATGGTGACTGCTCTGGAGCAGTACGAGATCGCTGGGCCAACGACCAACATCGAATTTTGCAAGAGGGTCTGCCTGAGTCCGGACTTTATCGCAGGGCATGTCGAGACTGGCTATATCCCAAAACATCACCACGAGCTCTTTGTGGAAGAGCCGGTGTCTGATGAGATCTGGGCGCAAGCTGCGATTGGCCTGTGCGAGGCAGACCTTGCAAAGCACCATCTCGCCACAAACACTCCTCAACTGCCTGTACAGACGATCGGTTTTGGCAACGCGCCCCAGCCGAGGACTTTCAATCTTGCGCAGACCTCTACAGACCCGCAAAAGACCCCGAAGCCCGTCCCGATACAGGTTCTCAAGACTGGGGCCGACAGTTATCACGTCACGGTGAACTCGAATACGTTTGCGACCACATCGTCGTACAACCCGCAGACTCACAGTCTGTCAACATTCTTCCCTCACACTCGTCTTGATTCAACGTTAGTGCTGTCGCCAGAGGCAGATTCGACATCTCTGTCTCTGTTCTCACAAGGCCGCCAACACCGCTTACACTTGGTGCTTCCCTCCTGGGCAGAGAAAGCGCTGGGCCTTAAAGACGTGGCGAATTCGGTCCTCGCACCGATGCCGTGCAAGGTGCTAAGGGTGATGTGCAAGGAAGGTGAAGAGGTGAAGAAGAATCAGCCACTGATCGTGATTGAAAGTATGAAGATGGAGACTGTGATTCGGGCGCCGGCGGACGGAAGGGTGAGCAAGGTGGTGCTGAAAGAGGGCGATATGGCCAAGGCAGGGCGGGCATTGGTGGAATTCGAGGGAGAGGAGAAGGAATCATGAAAAACGTGGTCAATCTTGCGAAGGTAATAGACTACAGAATATCACTGCGTTGCTACGCACATGGCAGCGCGTGTCGCAAAAGCGTTATCATCGCGCTCGCTAAATCGCCAACGAAACAATCATCATCACGAGTGCTGCAGCATAGCACTGATGCCATCTTCGTCCACCCCTCCCACGCCAGCGTTCAGAAAGTCGTCGTCCTCTGCGTTACTCGATTTGTGGCTCATCTTCCTCCGCTTCAACCTTGGGTCTCCAGGGCTGCCGGCCGTCGAGGTTGCAGGAATCTCACTCGACGCAGCACGAACGGTGTTGTTGCTTGAGCTCAGTGCATTCAGTGTCTCAAGAAGAGACCTTTGCGCCTGATCTGCCGCGATTGTGTCTTGGTTCTGAATATAGGACTGCTGAGGCGGAGGCTCGTTGAAGTTTGGCGGTTGTTCCTCAATCACGTCTGCGACTGTAGCGGTGGTATACATCTGCTCGGATTGCTTGATGTCGGTGACAGATTCAGATTGTTGTTGTGGGGTGAGGGTCTCGTTATCTGGGGGCGGTGGAGTGAATTCCTCCATGTCGGGACGCTGATTCCAGTCTTCCTCGCCGTTGGCCGTGTCGTTGTCGTGAGGCGGAACGTCTTGCCCGCGCATGATGCTGTCCTCGACATCGCGAATTGTGCCTTCCATTGACTCAATACGATTGCCCAGGTCTGCTGAGCTTGCTTCCTCTTCTGAAATCTTTGCTCGATTCGATTCCAACAGCCTCTCCAGACCCGACACTAGCTCTTTTCGCGCCTGCAGACTCGCCTGCACCGCTCCTTGCGCCGCCATCAGCTCTTTCACCAAGCCACGTAGTTTGGCTGCGCGTACCGGAGCACTCGGTACTGGTGTGGCAGGATCGGTCATTTTTGCGTACTCGTTGTTTGCGTTTGCGACTGGCGTTTGGGCGGACGACTCGGCCTTGCTCGTAGCCACCTGACTCTTGTTGATCGCTTCCAGCTCTGGAGCAACACCACCTCCTCCGAACAGACTGCCTCCCAATCTCGCACCTCCTCCTAGCGTCTTCCCTGACGACTTGGTCTTATCGAGTTCATCGCATCTCTTCTCCAACTGCTCTTGTATTCTTGGATCGAAGATACTTCTTTGTCGCCAGACTTCTACCACCCTTCTCAGCTTCCCTTGCATATCCTGACTGGCGCCCTTGTATGCCAATGCTGTCGCATCAGCGATCAATGGCTCGAACGCGAGGAGAAAGTCCTGTTTTGACCGAGCACGCGATTGCTGTACAACTTCGTTGGCGAGATAGATCAGATTGAGACGTTTGGCGGAACTCGGCGTGTCTTGTAGCCGTGCCAGCCAGAGTGCTGCAGTGCGGTCTGCGTGTCGTCGGTGAAACATGATCCATTGCGCGACGGTCACAATGCTGTCTTGTGTGGGTTCAAGGTAGTCGAGCTTTCCGCGGACGGCATCGTCGGAGTAGGACATCCCGGCGTATGCTAAAGAGCAATTGGCTTTGGCGAGCAGTATACAAGTGTCAGATGTTGACTTGGAAGAAAATCAAGCTCTTCGTTGGAGCAAGCTTAAAGGAAGGAAGGCCTTTGAAGCTGAGGTGCTGGCACTACCTTAGCGTCTGAACTTCCCGCGCAGGGGACAGCTTTGCTTGTGATCGTTGATCGATCAACACCGTCACAGCCACAATTCACACCTTCAACGTCGCATCACTGTGTCATCTGTCCTGATATTGCTTTGTGACCATTGCGACACCAAAGCTCTACACCGACATCCTCGAGCCGCGGATCGAAACAACGACTGGAGATCAGGCATCGCAGACATGGCAGACAGGTTCCCCTCTCTCGACGACTTTGACGCAGGTATGCCTGCCTGACTACGAGCACCTTGGGCGCGCCGACTGACGAGATCCAGCTCAAACTGAGGCGACTGGCCAGTCCTCCCTCGATGCTCTCGACAGCGAAGAACCTTCCGACTTTCTCGCCCGCGAACGAGCAGCACTAGGAGAGGATGCTGAGCTGTTCGCATCAAGTGCCGACAACACCGCCACAGTCGCCGATGCCGATGATGACGACGACGATCTCCTCGGTGGAGGCGGCGGCAGCAGCAACGTGAACGGCTCAAATTCGATGGATGACTTCGAATCATCATTTCCAGCAGTCGACACATCCAACGAGGCCGTCGCACCAGGCGGCAGTATCGCCGGCACTACGACTCTACCATATCAGTCTTCTTCAACCTACGTCGACGAGGCCGAGCCTGAAGTCCTCCGGGAATGGCGCGAGCGTCGGGATCTTCAAATTCAGCACCGCGACGAAGTGTCAGCTGGGAAGAAGGCGGAGACTGTGAAAGCTGCACAGCAGGCAGTGGATGAATTTTATGAGAACTATAACAACCGCAAAGACAAGCAAATTGCGCAAACAAGGAAAGAGGCAGAGGAGTTCTTGAAGAACCGCGAAGACACCACGAGTGGAGGCACGAGCTGGGAGAGAATCGCCAAGTTGGTGGATTTGAGCGGTAAGGGCACATCAGGAGGTGCGGCGGGCAGTGGCAAGGCCAAGATGAGGGAGCTGTTGGTCAACTTGAGGAAGGACGAGAAGGCGCCGGGTGCTACTGGGTACTGAGGGAGGGCTGCTCGCTATGCGGTAAATCGTCGAGGCGTCTGCGACTGAGCAGAGACCGTGGCCAAGATTGGCTAGGCAAAGAATTGCAGAGAAGCATACCGTAGTCACCAAGTAAGCCTGCGAGCATGATGATGGTGGTTGTAGTACATGGAACCAGTGCGCCTACGGCTCGCTTTGACTCAACCTCAGCGACACAATCATTGCCATATCGGAGGGACTATCTCGTCCAGCATTGTATGCGCCGGATCGCTCACTGAATCGTCACTGCACGTGACCAGATCTGAGCTGTGGAAGCCGCGGCCAGACACGTCGGAGCTACGTCCGCCCGCGCCTGGACGTGTAGTAGTTAGTTCTACATGACAAGGAATCTCCATCTCCATCCTGCTGCCCCACGTCACGTCCATCATCGAAACACCCACGACGCCTCTGCCATTGCTCTCCCGCCTGACCACGATCTTCCTCCCGCTCGTTAGATCTGTCGATAGCAACTCGCTTGGAAAGATCACAGTCTGGACATCTCGTGGTTTGCTCCTGCAGTCCATCGGTCTTCGCGTCATCGATCATGTCGATTGGAGAAGGTGGGCGATAGTGCGACACCGCGAGCTTGACGGACTGGCGAAGAGTGGTGGCAAGGAAGAGGGGCGACGATAATCTTCACCATGGCCGCAAACATCCTCACGCGACGGGCATGGGACAGTCTTGGAAACGGCGCATTGTTCACGACCAGAATACGGAACTGCATTGGAGGATCGTTACAAGTGGAACGGACATGTACGACGCGAGTCGGACTACGAGCTGGTTTCTTGCCCACACCACAATTGCGAACTCTCTTCACAGGCCGAAACGGACCACTTGCGCGACCGATCACTCCACTGAAATCTGCACCGACCAAGCACTCGTTGTCCGCGACCATAGCGCAACGTCGACTCCTGCAAACCTCAAAGGCGTCCCAGGACTTGCGGACAGTTGCCGAGCAGTCTGAGAAAGAGAAGTCATACAGGCAGACGGTGAAGCGATCCAATGACCCGGCCGACGAAGATCCCGAGGATGAAACTCAGAACTTCAAGAAATCGGACAAAGCTGCGAAAGCTTCACAGATCAATCTCAGCGCGAAGCTCTCCAGTGGCGGCAAAGATGGTAAAGGCAAGCCTGGTGGAGGTCGACAGGAAATCTGGCGGCTGTTGAAGATTGCTCGACCCGAACTGCGATATTTGAGTTGGGCGTTTCTCTTCCTGCTCATCAGTAGTAGCATCACCATGACCATTCCGTTCAGTATTGGAAAGATTCTGGATGCCGCCACAGCTGAGCAGGGTACTCTCTTCGGGCTTGAAATGGAGCACTTCTACATCGGACTGGGTCTACTCCTGGCAACTGGAGCGTGCGCCAACTATGGACGTATCATTATTTTGCGCATTGTGGGCGAGAGAATTGTCACGAAACTACGGAGCTCTTTGTTCAAGAGGACGTTCGTGCAAAACGCCGAGTTCTTCGACGCGAATAGAGTGGGAGATCTCATCAGCAGACTTGGAAGTGATACGATCATTGTGGGAAAGAGCATCACGCAGAATCTTTCGGACGGCATGCGATCTTTGGTGTCTGCAACTGCTGGATTGTCGTTGATGGGCTATGTCAGCCTCAAGCTCACGGGAATCCTTGCCATCATGTTCCCGCCCGTTGCATTCGGTGCGTTTCTGTACGGGCGCGCGATCCGTAACCTGTCTCGCCGGATACAAAAGAACCTCGGTACCCTGACGAAGATCGCGGAGGAGAGACTGGGAAACGTCCGCACCAGCCAGGCGTTTGCCGGAGAACAACAGGAGGTGCATCGTTACAACACGCAAGTCAGGAAGATCTTTTTCCTCGGTCGAAAGGAGGCCTTTATTTCTGCGACGTTCTTCTCCACCTCTGGATTCATGGGCAACTTGACCTTCCTCGTGTTGCTGTATGTCGGGGGAGGCATGGTCAAGTCAGGAGCAATCAGTGTTGGTGATCTCACCACCTTTCTCATGTACACTGGATACGCTGGCAGCAGTCTCTTCGGTCTCTCATCATTCTACTCTGAGCTGATGAAAGGAGTGGGAGCAGCCAGTCGATTGTTCGAGCTGCAAGACCGACAGCCTACGATCTCTCCCACAAAGGGTGAGATGGTAAAGTCGGCTCGCGGAACAATTGAGTTCAAGGATGTCGCATTTTCATACCCAACACGCCCGGCGCTGAAGATCTTCACGAATCTTACATTCAAGATCCCACAGGGCAGTAACGTGGCTATCGTCGCGCCATCAGGAGCCGGAAAGTCTACCGTCGCAAGTTTACTGATGCGCTTCTACGATCCCACACAAGGAAGCATCACGATCGACGGCAAAGACATCAGTACGATGAATGCAAAGCAGTTGAGGCGGAAGATTGGCTACGTTGGGCAGGAACCAGTGCTGTTCTCGGGCACCATTGCGGAGAATATTGCATATGGTCGCCCACACGCCAGCCGCAGCGAGATTGTTGCCGCAGCCCGTCAAGCCAACTGTCAATTTATCTCCGACTTTGTGAGTATCAGCCAATGAAGTGTCGAGATTTTCGGCCATACTGACCGACCTTTCTAGCCCGATGGTCTCGAAACCTTTGCTGGTGCACGTGGCACTCAACTGTCCGGAGGCCAGAAACAGCGAATTGCCATTGCTCGAGCACTGCTCAAAGAGCCCGACATTCTCGTGCTTGATGAGGCTACCTCGGCTCTGGACGCCGAGAGTGAAACGCTTGTCAACCATGCATTGCAAAGCTTGCTCCGGGGTGACAACACCACAATTTCGATAGCGCATCGTCTCAGCACGATCCAACGCAGTGACACAATTATCTGCATTGGCACCGACGGCAAGGTGGCGCAAATGGGCAGTTACGCAGAATTGAGCAAAGACAAGGATGGCGCATTTGCACAGTTGATGGAATGGCAACTGAGCGGTGGGGAGCCAAAGCCGGAAACGAAGCGCAAGGAGAAGGTTGTTGGCGAAGATGGAGAAGAGTTGACCGAAGAAGAGAGGATGAAGCTCAGGTTGGAGGAGCACGATCATGAAGAGGGGCAAGAACATGAATCGGAGGAAGTGGAAGAGGTCAAGGTGAAAGACAGGTAGACAGCCTGGAATTCGAGATTAGAGGCTTTCAGGTGCAGTGGCATCTCAGCCTTGGGATGGGACGCGTCCATTGACTGGCCGATGCAGGAACGCAGGATCGTGTCTAGCTCGCAGAGTCACTTGCCGGACCCGGGTACAAGTACGGAAAGCTCGGATTGGCACTGTCCGGCAAGTTCTGGACGACATGAGTTTCTGGCAGAGTCAGGTTGGATAACGAAGGTGCAGGCGTCGCTTCCACGGTACCGTCGAACGAGGAACAACACATGTATTTATTTATCGCTGCGGTTGGCCATTGCAGAAAGGCAGGCAAGCGAGCAACTTGGCGGTGCAACTTTCAAGCAGGCAGATCTCCGCTCATACCGATCACTCAGAGCGCCTGAAAAGGAGTATGGGTGTACGCTGCCACGACGCCCGTCTGGAATCCCCCGACGAGCACTCTGGCTCCTGTTGAAGTGATCATGAGTTGTTCTTGCATTGTTCTGTTATATGCGTCGAGTGGACGCCCCTCTATGTGTCTGTGGGCCCGACCCCATGCCTCACTGCCTCACTGCCGTCTCGGTTTGCGTCTTCGATGCTTGAGATCTGTCGCACCTCCGGTCGTGCGGTATGCTCAGCTTTTTGTATACCACCACGCGCCAGTGAACGCTAGCAGTATCCCCGCGATGTCCACCAAGGTGAAACTCTTGCTTTCAGAGTACCATCCGAGGGACAGGATTACTAGCATCTTGACGTTGCTTACAATGTTGAACTGGCCCGCGCGTCAGCATACACGAAAGTAGAGAGTCCTGCACTACCCAGGTTGAACATACCGTCAACGCAGATGTCCTCCCTATAATCATAAATTGGGAGAGGTTGATGAAGCTTGCAACGATACCGCTTCCGAATAGGAACCGGAGCGTGTTGGTTGGAACGATCGCTAAAGAACACGCTAGATCAGTCGATGTCGTATTTCCTCCCCGAAGACAGATGCTTACAAAGGTCTGGAAACGTGTCTATACAGAGCGATACCGGGATGAGTAGACATACAGCGGTCGCAGACTGGTTGAGTAGGAGCTGTGGTGCCTCGACATCCAAGTCGACGATTTTCTTGCCGATCCAGATTTGGTAGCAGGCTGTAGTGGTGACAGCAGCGCATGCGATTGCTGTTCCGATTAGGTTCGTACGGAACGCATCTACGCTTACGATTCCGACTCCAATGCAGGTAACTAGCACGGCCAACATCTTGTTACGCTCGATAGTCTTCCGGAACAGGATGAAGTTGATTGATACTACGGCGGGTGCCGTAAGAATCTTCGCCAGCTGGTAGACGCCTACGGGATTGGTTGCGAGGCTCAAGTTGCTCAGCAGCAAGAATCCAGCGAAGAAAGCACTGAGCGGAAGGACTTCGAGTGTCGGCAATCGTATAGGCGTGAAAAGTCGCCGGCTTCCCCGTGATGCGACAAACAAGACCAGAAACGTGGCCGCAAAATGCCACATTGATATCATAATTTGTGCTTTGCGCAGTTGTGGATCTGTGAACACACTATGAAGCTGGTGAGCAAATGTCGACGACTATGACTGGTTCGAGACGACTGACAATTTGTTGATGAAAACAATGGCAACCGTCGCGCATGCATTCAATGCCACCCAGAGAGCGTCGACGAATCGAGAATTCGGATGAGCAGAAGTCGTCCACTGTGGAAGGCGATCGTTGAGCTTCGCATCGTTCAGGCTCGCCGTCCCTTCCTTGGAGGACACGACGGCAGGCCTCTTCTCGTCAAAGGTTGGTCGAGGAGGCTCCATCTTGGTCTGAGAAGAACGTCGGGACGCCGTGTCTGGTGTTGGCAGAGGTCAAGGTGCATAGGAGTCATCTTGTAGAGAGCACCGGGCCAGCAGAAGCGATGTGAGACACGGGTGTCGGGAGGTGAGGTCAATCTCGTCCCGAAATGCAAGGAACTCCTGCCCCGGCGAGCTTCGGCCAGCCCGCCGCCTCGCGAGGAGATGAACATCCTTAACCTATTGTCCTCCCTTCCCGGAAGCATGCGGTATTCACCAGAGGGCAGCCATGGACTGACTGACGCCGGTAAGCTAACGTCGGAAAGTCTTGGACAAGCCAAGACAAGCGGCATTCTCGAATCTCACTCGAAATCTGAGGTCAGACCGATTCGTCGATGAGGGTTTCCACCTCAGACCACCTCAGACCACGCCGACAGCCCCCGCCGTGCAATTGGCGACTTGCGGGCAAACATGCGATACACTCGCCACCATGAGCCGCGGCGTCGTCTCCTCTCCTGCAGTGCGCTTCCGGGAACGGCCTGTATCAATTCCCCGAAATTGAGAGGCACGATGGACCAAAGACTTCATCCTCCATCCCAATCCAGTTCCACGTCGATCCGGCGGCTTGCTACCGCCGGAGCCCTCCACCGTCTGATAACGGCGCCGATTTCGTGCGCCGCTTCGAGAAGTCTTGCGGTCGAGGCCCTGCCTCACACAAACTTGACTTCCTCGCCATCCAGACTGCTGCTTCCATCGTGTATATACCACTGACCTCACAGACTTCTGCGACAGTCTGATCATGTCGACAGACATGGACCAACTGCAGGCCGTGCAGGCCAAAGCAACAGCCATGGCCAGCGCCGTCGCCGCCAGCATACCCCGAGCCATCCCTTGGACCAAATCTATCCAGCTGCCCGCCGATTTGAAGGGCTATGCGAGACTTCGCATCGTCCGAGTCCTCGCCGTAGGTGCTGTCATGTTCTGGTGTGTGTCCATGCTAGGAGTCTTCTCATCTCCGACATGGTCAAGAAAAAGCCTGCCGTTGCTCGTCAATGGCGAAGTCCTCGATCGAAATTCGACCGAACGATTCCCTCTTATTCCACCCAAGATATGGCAGATATATCTCGGCTGGGAACCGGACAAGGCCAAAGACTACTCCTTCAATATGCTCAGCTGGATCAGCAAGAGCCCCTCATACAGCTATACACTTCTCAGTGACGAGGGCGCTCAATCCATCCTGACCAAGATATCCGAGTCGCCGGCATACGCTCACATTCTACCCGTGTTCTTCGCCATGGGCCGTCGCGTAATGCGGGTCGACTTCCTACGCTACCTGCTCCTCGCGCTCGAAGGCGGCGTCTACAGCGACATGGACACGGAATTGCTAAAGCCCGTCCACGAATGGGTTCCGAAAGAGCTCCAAGATGCCGCGAGACTAATAGTCGGCATCGAATCTGACAGCTCACCTCCGGTCCCCGGTGCGATGTACCCGACCCAATTCTGCCAATGGACACTAGCCGGCGCAGCTGGCCATCCAGTTCTCTGGCGCATGGTCGACAAGATCCTCGACGCTATCCGTACGCGACCCTACAGCGCCCACTCGGTCGACTACTCAAACGACGAGGTCTTTGCGATTACCGGTCCGGCCGGCTGGTCAGGCGTCATCTACGAGTACCTAAGCGACAAGGCGGGTGAGCCCATTACCTGGCGGAACCTGACTGGTCTCGCAGAACCGACGCTCTTCGGTGGCGACGTCCTCGTTCTCCCCATAGATGGCTTCGCCTCGAATGTTGGCCATTCGGGTGCACATGGGGACAAGGCGCCGGGCGCGATGGTCAAGCATCATTTTGCATCGAGTTGGAGGGGAGGGCAATAGGGCTGAAGCATGACGGAATGGCGACTTCTATACTACGACGAGCACGAACTGCAAGAGGCAGAGCATGTCGCTAAACAGCTGGCCTGCCCCTGTCTACCTTGAGTGTCATCTGAAGAAGGTCGTCCATCCTCGGATTTCTTCGACTTGTTAGCCAGCAAGATAAGCTCCCCATCGCCATGCCGCCAAACCTCGAGCATCACTTCACGATGCGTGCATGCTTTGGTAGACGAACGTGCTCCCGGTGGGTGAGAAACCCATCGTTCCTTGTCATACTGGATGACTTTGAGCGAAGGATATCACCGGAGAGCTGCTTCCGGGACGCGGAGATTGGTCTTTAGTATGTCCCAGTTTTAGGCACTCCTTGGCAATCACTTCGAACAACAAGCAGCACAACCCGGACACTAGCACGGACAAGGTCAACGTCCGCATCAGCCTTCGCACAGACTCATGTCACAGCATCCATGTGCATTACGACGGAGTGATCAAGTTAATGCGGCATGTGTTGCGGCAATCGTGGAACCGACGATGCGAAGACGACCCGTCACGATGTGTTCGCCACGCAATCATGGAGACCAGTGATCCGGGATTGAAGTAGATCGGACGATTGAGGGCGAGATGGCCATCGAGTGTGACATCTTCCGTGTCAGACCGTCGAAGCGGTCCTAGAGATGCTGGGCTGGAGTGAATTTGAAGTCGAGTCATTTAATGTTAGCCGCAACTATACAAACGCCCATCTACTCAATGTCTTTGACCACTCCACGCATCTCTGATCCACCCTACGAAACCCCTCGGCTGCCCACGCTACGAGGATTGACATGACAAAGAACGCCGGCAGCCACGCGCTGAAAAATCGCAGCCTCTCCTCCCCGAACACGGCGGTCTGCCATGGACGGAAATACGTATCCCACACAATGTACCGCACGGTAATGTGCATGATATAGATGCCAAAGGATAGCTCACCCAACCACTGCGAGAATGGCGTGAGAAGGGGTCTGCGAAGCGTCGCACTGTTCTCGAGGGCGTAGCAGACCGCCATGGAGCTTAATGTCAAGGGCCAGTGTTCGAGCGCCGCGGCGTCGTAACTTGGTGGGGCGACTGCTGTGAGCCAATTGAAGGGCCATGGAGAGTTTGCGTTGAGGCTGCCGTACGTAGGGCTGTTGAGGAGGTAGATCCCTATGGCGAAGAGGGCGAAGTGGGGGATCTCGCGTGACCCTTTGTAGCTTTTGAGTCGCCATGCCGGCGGGGAGGATGTCTGCTCGAAGGAAGCTTCGCTTCTGATGGATTCATCGTCCAGGCTGGGTTTCTCCGTGACCGGGCTTTCTTCGGCAGAAATCGGTGTGTCCAGGATGTTCGAGGGCAGCTGGGGGGATGTACTCGCACGCCATTGTCTATTATCCGCTAGCAGCATGCCGAACAGGAAGAGGCCCGCGTATGCTGCATTCCACCAGATGCTGAAGACCACACCTGCTGTGATTGTGATTGTTCGCGCCCAAGGCTTCATCTTACACACGGCGACGAGGAATAGGAATACAACCATGCTCGCCTTGAACTCGACACAAATTGTCCATGTCTGCAGCCTATCCGTTGAAGGATCAAGGGTCAGCAATGTTGAGACAATGAGGATTGAATATAGTCCAAGACCTGGCACGATTCGAGACGATCCCGGACACCGCAAGCCTTGAACCCTTCGAGAACTTACAAATACGCTGATCCATGAGAGCCACCTCCCATCCACGAGGTCGAGACGAAGACGAATGGATTGCTATTCTGCACTGTGTCGCGCACCCAGAACCAGACGTTGCCCGCAAATGTGGGCTGCACCGCGTTTGGACCGCCACCTAGAGGAGGAAAGCAAGGTCAGCGAGGAGGCTCGGTCAGAGTAGCCTGAGACTAGGCAGGAGGTCAAAACTTACCGCCGTGTTTGCCTAGGCCGGTTGCGAGCACAAGCATCGCGATGAAAGTCGCAAAAGCAGTAGGCAAGAAGAGTCGGAAGTAGCGGCGGAATGTAGACGAGGCGAGCGAGTCGAGGAATCGTTCCGGCTGTTGCTTGTGAATGTACCCAAGAGCAGAGTAGCTCAAAGCAAAGCCTGAGATGACAAAGAAAGTGTCGACCATGGCTTTGCCGTTCATAGCGATCGTCATGTGTGGTGGAATAGCACCCTCATGCAGGTGAGATAGCGCTACTGGGATCGCAGCGTAGCCTCGCAAGGCATCGAGGTAGGCGGTGGGATGTAGCTTTGTTGTCTTGCCGCCGGTGGGCGTCATATGTCGAGGATATAGCTGCGCGACTGCGGTAGGGAGGAGCCATAGAGAGCTAGAGACGGCGTGAAGCAGTTTGGCTATCATCGAAGTCCCTCGCGAGCCCTGGGAAGTCGTGGTCGTCATTGCAATGGTTGTGCTTGTAGCGGGCAGTCTGGGGACTGTGAGGGCGGCATGCGGTACAAGTACAGAGGAACAACTCCTATCGCCCCGCTGCGTCGACACACATCCGTAGATGGAGATTGGAATGGATGAAAGCGTTCGATGCTTTACATTGGCATAAGTTCCAGTGGTCTGAGGCTCGATCGCTATACTCCAATGATATCGTTCTTAGACCCTCTGTCTCGGATTAAGGGCGGATGTCGAACCATGGTAATGCTGCAGCGGGGACATGTTGAGATTTTGAACTGCCAGATCGGGTGGAGCGTACCCATCTTCGTCGAGGAGGATGACGATGATCTGAGAGCTGCTCGTGAAACTGCAGGAGACTATGGCCGTGGTTGTTGCCTGGTGCAGATTCTATAGCTGTGGGATGTCCATCTGGTGCTTCGTTCCTCTGATCTTGAGCAATGACGTCCTGGTGGTGTCGTCGGCGGGGAGCAGCCTTAATAGCTTCCAGACGATCCGTCCGGTACGCTGATCCGTCCGGTAGCACGCGAAATGAGACCCGCGAGCGAGGTGGACGACCGAGTTTATCGCGCAATAGTGGGGCGGGGAGCAGCAACGTCTGTGAAAGATCGATGTCCCTTTGTACGTAGAGCGGTGATTTCTGGCCCAAGCTTAAAATCCCTGCCTACAGTCAGCGGCCTCGGATTTAAGCAGTTTTCCAGTATGAGAAACATATAGTCCGCCGTAGGTAGGGATTATTGGACCTTCCTAAGTAGTTTATAAAGGGATAGTTAGTTAAAGCGGGGCCTTATAATAAGTAGGAGGTACCTTAGTTAGTAACCTATACTATACCTTATGTTTATTAGTATTTATAGTATTCGTAGTATTTGTAGTATTAATAGTATTAGTAGTATTATCGTCGCTATAATAAGTAATATATTATCTTTTTCTAATTATAAGTAAAGCTTATTAGATTCTTTTAGGAGGCTTAGTATTCCCCCTAGCAATTTATACTAAGAAGTGTATACTCTAGTTAGCTAAAACTTCGTTAGTACTAGGTAAAGCCTATATATATAACTATCCCTAATATTAATAATACCTCTAATAATGCTTTTATCGATAGTAAGTATAGCGCTATTAATACTATTAAGAAAGCCTACTATAGGTACCTACGGAGCGCTACTAGAGGTATAGGGGAGTTTAAGAGGGTCCCCTTCTTAGTTTAAGAAAAGAGTCTACTAGCCTATAGTAGAAGGATTAGATTACTATATTAATTATTACTATATTAAATAAAACTATATTAAATAAGACTATATTAAGACGCTTCTAGTATAATTAGTATATCTTTATTATCCTTCGGCGCTATATAGTTAATAAAGAAACATAGCTACTAGCTTCTACTAGAATAACTAGTTCGAAAATTCTATTACTATTAAGATAAGAAGCTTCTAGTTATCTTATACTTATATATCTTTATATATATATCTATTTAGTAAACGTAACTAGTAGTCTAATCCTTATTAGTCTATTTACGAATATCCTTCTATTACTCTAACTACCTTTCTATTAAGTACCTTCTTAATCTAACCTTCCTTTTTTAATCTAACCTTCCTTTCTTAGTCTACTCTATCTATACCTCTACGTACTACTTCTTAAGACTTCTTCTCTATATATTACGCTTAGTAGCCTTTAAGATAGCTATAAATACTCTACTAATCGTCTAGTAAATAAGAATCGATTTACTAGCCTAGTATAAGTATATCGGTAGTTATAAACTTACTAAGGATATTATATAGTTTATACTAATATACCCTATAGATCTTCGAGTAGATTTAGCTATACTCTACTATATAGACTACTATAATAAGGTAGTTAATAAGATAACTCGTACTACCTCTAATAAGCTACCGTTACCTCCTTCTACGCCTATTCCTACTATATAATATATACTCTTACCTATACTACCCTCTACTACTTCTATATCTATACTACTACTACAAGGTTAAGGCCCTATTACTAGCCCTTCTAGTACTACGTACTATCCCTATATATTACCTATAACTATTAAGAGTACCTACCCTACTACTAAGAAGAGACGTACTAAATACTATAATAAGCGTAATAATATAGTCGACGTAAGTAAGATAAATTAAGGTTAAGATATACCTACTTAGAATAGGCCCGAGTTCTTCTACTATCCTACCTATAGAGTTCCTTATAAGGCCGACCTTTAAGATATCCTAGGTAATAGTACCTATATCTACTATATAAGTAGTAGGGAGCTATATAATAACTTAAATAAGTAGTAGTATATCTAGGGCTAGTACTTAGCGCCTACTAGCTTCCTACCCTTAGTCGATCCTACGGAGTAGTCTCTTTAGGCTATACTTATAGATAATAACTATAAGCTCTAGTAAGACTTCTATCTAGCTCTAGATAACGATACCTAGTTATGTTACCCTTAGTATAAAGAGAAGTAGTAGATTAAGCTAAATAACAATAGTATCTATCGCTACTATAATTATTATAACTATACTAAATATATTAATAATCCCTACCTCTTCTCTATAGCTAATAATATAGATCTAGGTAATATCCTACCTAAGGTAGAGCTACTACTACTTATACCTATTAAAGAAATTGTTATTACTAAGGTCTAAATTCTTATAAAAGTGTTTATAGTTCGAGGCTAGTAGTTTAAGTACTATAGCTATATTATTAACTTCCCTTACTAAGAACGCTAAAATCTTCTACTAGCTTCTATAACTCCCTTAGAATCTCGATATTATATTACTTTACCCTATTTAGAAGGAAGGTAGTAGTAATAACTATACTTACTAGTAATTTACTAAGGATTTTACTATCTACTATTAGGCTATGCGTAGGTAGCTTACCTAGCTTAAAGCTAATTATTCTAGCTATAGTAATATTATTATTAATAAAGAGATCTTAGCCTAGTTACTAGGTAGTAACTTACCCGACAATATAGATAGAGGTAGTATTAACGTTTAAGACTAGTTATAGAGTAAGACGTACGATCTAGCTAATATCTAATAGCTAGCTCTATAAGGTCTAGTTATTAAGTATTACGATTAGTAAGCTAGCGAGGATCTTAGCTATAACTATATACCTATTACTTTTACTAGTATAGAAGATCGTGCTATTAACTAGTTAGTAGATCGACTCTAAGAGTTTTAAGCCTAGTAACTATATATAAATAAGGAACTATAAGCTACCTATAACATCTATAGAGTAATACCTCTACCTACTAACTATCTCGACGCCTACTACTATAGCTCTATATTAGAGCTTAAAGTTCCTATTAGTAATTAGGGATAATAGTAATAGTAGTAGGATAATAATCTAGAGTAACCTCTATTACTACTAGTCCTTACCTTCCCTAACTACGAAGAAGTACTACTATCTAAATTCGATAAAAACTATCTATTACTATCTCTCGTATTCCTAACTCTCTTTCTATATAGTAAAGGCAACCCTTACTAGCCTTAGATACGGAACGTTACTAATACTATGTTTCTTTAGTATCTAATATAATATTATAATAGCTACTTTTACTTACTTAGTAGGGGGTAGGGCTACTTAGCGCCTTCTTAGTAAGTACCCTCTAGAACGTCTTATTCCTATCTAAGTTGTTCTTAAGGTCGTCCTAGAAGGTACTAGGCTATACTACGGCCCCTATATACTAGACTAGACTATTCTATTCCGGTCTAGTAGAGAAGACCTTATAGAATAGCCTTATACTCGAGTCTACCTCTTCTTTAGTTACCTACTAGCTAGAGTAGGATTTATCTATAAGGTTAGGGCACTAACTAAGGGCATCTATTATACTATTAGTCTTCCCTAGGCGGTAGGTAGTTCTAAAATTAATCTAGGAGAGCTACTCTACCTACCTAACCTACCTTCTTATTAAGGATTTAGTCGTAGTAAGGGTTTATAGGTTTATATAGTTAGTTAGTAGCTCTACCTAGTACCGTACCCCCTTAAGGTAGTAGCGGAAGTACTTAGAGGAATTAATAATAGCTAGGAATTCGGTATCTTCTATCCTATAGTTTCTTTCTATAGTAATTATCTTCTAGGAGAAGTATAATATTAGAAACTACTATAGCTTACCCCCTTCCTTATAGGGCTAGAATAAGATCCCTAAGATTGCCTTACCTAAGGCATTAGTTTCTACCTAATAGGGTAGTACTAGGTAATAATAGTATAGGATAGGCGCTTCTAAGAACTTCTACTATAGGTTACTAAAAGCCTTAAGCACCTTTTTATTAAGCTAGAGTAGTGCGCGTTCCTTCTTTCTCTAAGTGTTTTTTACCTCCCTCTTCCCTTTAGTATACTAGTTTAAGGAGGTAGAGAGGCGTAAGAACCTATAGATAAAGCGCTAATAGTAGTTATTAAAGCTAATAAAGACCTAGATATTATAGATAGAGTAGGGTACTAGCTATTTCTAGACTAACCTAATCCTTTCTAGGTTAATCTCGAGGCTATTATAGGTAATTACGTACCTAAGGTAGTCTACCTAGTCCTTATAGAACTCGTACTTACTTAGGTTAGTATATAGCTTATACTAGTAGAGGCGCTCTAATACCTATTATATATAGTCCTTATACTCCTCGAGCGTTTTAGAGAAGATTAGGATGTTATTAAGGTATTTGTTTGTTTGTTTGTTTGTTTGTTTGTTCCATTTACGTCCTATAGGAGTCTATGACTATATAGGACGGCTGTCTTACGACAGCAGTCTTTCTTTATACAATCGTTGTTCTCTATATCTCTCGACTTTAGGGAAAAATCCCGTGCCTAGGGTAATAGTAAGCTTATACCTAAGGACTTAAAACAAAAGCAAAATAAAGGAAAAATAAAGGATTGTTAGCTAGACGGTCTCGTCTTTGCCTCTTGCTAGGTACTAAGTCCTAGAAGCAATTTTTGTATCCGAGAGAAAGGTAGTAAGGCACTTCCGGAGTTCCTTATCTACTACTATTTCTAGTAGAGAGTGTGCTTATCGTAGAGGTGGCGGCCTAACTACGTCGTAGATAGGGCAGCTATATATAAGGTGTATAGCTGTTTCTTTTCTTCTATAAAGGTAGTTTAGCGTTGTTGCGTGTCCGAAGCGATAGAGGTAGGACTTTAGGTATCCGTGTCCTAATAGGATAGTATAGAAGGCACTAGTTAAAGCGCGTCTACCTCCTATTCTATGTTCTCCTGGCGAGCTCTACGGAAATCGACTAAGGTAGCTATTTGTATTCCTAGGTACCTTGTTAATCTCCCGTTGTCTTACTATTTCGTATCGGGTTTTCTAGACGTTAAAGAGATTGTCTTTTACGTATTTTATCCTCTCGTGTTCTACGAAATGCTTATATTGTCGGAGTCGATAATAGAGTAGTTATATCTGTGTTCTCTATCGTTTTTGTAGAAGTATCTCTCTCGAGTCCTCGTATTGGACTTCTCGTATATCCGAAGGTGCGCTCTAAATAGCGAGTCGTATAGGGTGGTTTTTAGGTAGCTTAGCTGCGCGTAGAGAGTATAAAATTAACTGTCTCTCTAGTCGTAGATCTGGGGGGAAGAGATTCGATTCTACTTTAGACGGGACATTTAGGGCGGTACGGAAAACGCCTAGGATCTTTCTATAAGCTTTACTTTATAGAGATACTAGAGGTTTTATACTCTTTTTCGATCGCCACTAAACTAGGGCCCCGTAGTCTACTACTATAGTAACGTAGGCTAAGTAGATCTTTCTTAACGATGTAGAAGATAGACCGCGTTCGGTGTTTACTAATCTTTCTAATCGATAGAATGTAGCTTATGCTTATGCCGATCTTATTGCGATATGTTCCTTAAAGGTAAGACCGGCGTCGAGCCAAATCCCGAGCTACCTTATTGCTTTCTTTACTAGGCGAACAATATCGCCGTTAGGAAGGGTTACCGGGTAGTCGGACCCTTTCCCCTTTAAGAAGTGGATAAGGTCTGTCTTTACTAGGTCGAAGGCAATCGAGTTCTTCTTTCCTAGGTCTATTAGCCGTCTAGCCTCGCGTTCTAGTACCTTAGAGTTCTTCTTAAGGGACGTAGACGAGG